>JAWQFJ010023444.1:0-22389 GCA_034096865.1 Theodoxus fluviatilis | reverse complement strand
CTTCTTAAACATTGTTTGCCTCTTCTCATCCCTTCTTTGCCTCTTCTCATCCATTCTTTGCCACTTCTCATCCCTTCTTTGCCTCTTCTCATCCCTTCTTTGCCTCTTCTCATCCCTTCTTTGCCTCTTCTCATCCCTTGTTTGTCTCTTCTCATCCCTTGTTTGCCTCTCATCCCTTCTTTGCCTCTTGTGACGAGAAGCCCTTTCACCTATAAATTGTATTTAAAACTTGGCTTGTTTTCTGTCTAGGGAATACAACAATAGAGCTTCTCGCACACTTTCATTCTCTCATTCACACAAAGCATGGAATAAGTATGAAATGAGAGAATGGAAACATTACTGCAAATTAAAAATGTTTAATTTACATTCATTAACAAATCTATAAATGTTATGAAAAAGATCTAGGAATAATGTTTTCTAAATACCAAACCCCAATAATAATATGCTCTGCCAGACCAGGAGACTAATTTACTTACTTAACGGTTTCGATGTTTTCATCTGACGACAGTTCACCTACACTCATATATCCAGGGTGGAATCATGTCCGATGAAACGGGAGAAAGGGAAAATGGGAATGAAAGATGGGTAATCCAATTGATGCACAATCACAAGATTTAGTATACTACAGTGTAATCACTTCCTTCACCAGGATGGGTATTACTCATCATCCCAGCGGAAGTTTCCAAGATGAAAACTTTTCGTCCAATTGTAGGATCAACCTGGGTAAACTTCAGGTCGATAATATTAATCCATTGGAGAAGGTGTTGACAGGAGGAGGACAACTACTTTCTGGGGACATCCGTTTTGAACAGCCAACGGTAACATCCGATAACGGATCCAACAGCCGTTAAACACATTGATTAATGATGTTGCGTACAACCAGGTCTCAAACCCTCGCAACTTTCCTTTCAATTCTTTCTTCTACACTGAAGAGGGAGACATCACGACTTCCCTTATTATTATTATTACTCTACATCTTCTAAAAAAAACCAGGGAACAGGACGCGAATGTACCACATGGGTCTGTTCGTTGAAAATAAATGATGACGCGCGCCGCATCGCATTATTTCACCTGTATTTATAAGTTTCCAGCCTTCGTTCGTCACAATTAAGTCACGTGACCTTCTCTCATGATACTTGATTGCTTCCAAATGTATCTGCATCACAATATCAGCTTTCTCATCCAATGGTCTCTTTTGTTTGATTACTCCCATCACCTGATGATCACATGTCTCTTTCCCAACCTGTCCCGATCCATGATTATAATTTACCTTGTCTCCAATTACCGATCACCTCTCATCCAACTCAAAACAACGTCATCGGAATGTTTTACGCATGGACGTCATCATTCGATTTCGGGATCGCTTCCAGCGAAGAACTAAAATAGTATCTCTCCACTCAATTCCCCTCATTCTCTACTTCACTGGTCTGGCAGTTGTCTCTACACTCAAATACCTTCTGGCAGAGATCTAACCCATCCCCTTTTAACTAGAGAATAAACTAGAGAGAGAGAGTAAACGTAGTTTCGTCACACTCTTCTCAACCCTTCTTTGCCTCTTCTCATCCCTTCTTTGCCTCTTCCAGCCTTTGCTTCTCATCCCTTCTTTGCCTCTTCTCAACCCTTCTTTGCTCTTCTCATCCCTTCTTTGTCTCTTCTCATCCCTTCTTTGCCTCTTCTCATCCCTTCTTTGCTTCTTCTCATCCCTTCTTTGCCTCTTCTCATCCCTTCTTTGCCTCTTCTCATCCCTTCTTTGCCTCTTCTCATCCCTTCTTTGCCTCTTCTCATCCCTTCTTTGTCTCTTCTCATCCCTTCTTTGCCTCTTCTCATCCCTTCTTTGCCTCTTCTCATCCCTTCTTTGTCTCTTCTCATCCCTTGTTTGCTTCTCATCCATTCTTTGCCTCTTCTCAAACCTTCTTTGCCTCTTCTCATCCCTTCTTTGCCTCTTCTCATCCCTTGTTTGCCTCTTCTCATCCCTTCTTTGCCTCTTCTCATCCCTTCTTTGCCTCTTCTCATCCCTTCTTTGCCTCTTCTCATCCCTTGTTTGTCTCTTCTCATCCCTTCTTTGCCTCTTCTCATCCCTTCTTTGCTTCTTCTCATCCCTTCTTTGCCTCTTCTCATCCCTTCTTTGCCTCTTCTCATCCCTTCTTTGCCTCTTCTCATCCCTTGTTTGCCTCTTCTCATCCCTTGTTTGTCTCTTCTCATCCCTTGTTTGCCTCTTCTCATCCCTTCTTTGCCTCTTCTCATCCCTTCTTTGCCTCTTCTCATCCCTTGTTTGTCTCTTCTCATCCCTTCTTTGCCTCTTCTCATCCCTTCTTTGCCTCTTCTCATCCCTTCTTTGCCTCTTCTCATCCCTTCTTTGCCTCTTCTCATCCCTTCTTTGCCTCTTCTCATCCCTTCTTTGCCTCTTCTCATCCCTTCTTTTCCACTTCTCATCCCTTCTTTTCCACTTCTCATCCCTTCTTTGCCTCTTCTCATCCCTTCTTTGCTTCTTCTCATCCCTTCTTTGCCTCTTCTCATCCCTTCTTTGCCTCTTCTCATCCCTTCTTTGCCTCTTCTCATCCCTTCTTTGCCTCTTCTCATCCCTTCTTTGCCTCTTCTCATCCCTTCTTTGCCTCTTCTCATCCCTTCTTTGCCTCTTCTCATCCCTTCTTTGCCTCTTCTCATCCCTTCTTTGCCTCTTCTCATCCCTTGTTTGCCTCTTCTCATCCCTTCTTTGCCTCTTCTCATCCCTTCTTTGCCTCTTCTCATCCCTTCTTTGCCTCTTCTCATCCCTTCTTTGCCTCTTCTCATCCCTTCTTTGCCTCTTCTCATCCCTTCTTTGCCTCTTCTCATCCCTTCTTTGCCTCTTCTCATCCCTTCTTTGCCTCTTCTCATCCCTTCTTTGTCTCTTCTCATCCCTTCTTTGCCTCTTCTCATCCCTTCTTTGCCTCTTCTCATCCCTTCTTTGCCTCTTCTCATCCCTTCTTTGCCTCTTCTCATCCCTTCTTTGCCTCTTCTCATCCCTTGTTTGCCTCTTCTCATCCCTTCTTTGCCTCTTCTCATCCCTTGTTTGTCTCTTCTCATCCCTTCTTTGCCTCTTCTCATCCCTTCTTTGCCTCTTCTCATCCCTTGTTTGCCTCTTCTCATCCCTTCTTTGCCTCTTCTCATCCCTTGTTTGTCTCTTCTCATCCCTTGTTTGCCTCTTCTCATCCCTTCTTTGCCTCTTCTCATCCATTCTTTGCCTCTTCTCATCCCTTGTTTGTCTCTTCTCATCCCTTGTTTGCCTCTTCTCATCCCTTCTTTGTCTCTTCTCATCCCTTGTTTGCCTCTTCTCATCCCTTGTTTGCTTCTCATCCCTTCTTTGCCTCTTCTCATCCCTTCTTTGCCTCTTCTCATCCCTTCTTTGTCTCTTCTCATCCCTTGTTTGCCTCTTCTCATCCCTTGTTTGCCTCTTCTCATCCCTTGTTTGTCTCTTCTCATCCCTTCTTTGCCTCTTCTCATCCCTTGTTTGCCTCTTCTCATCCCTTCTTTGCCTCTTCTCATCCCTTCTTTGCCTCTTCTCATCCCTTCTTTGCCTCTTCTCATCCCTTGTTTGTCTCTTCTCATCCCTTGTTTGTCTCTTCTCATCCCTTCTTTGCCTCTTCTCATCCCTTCTTTGTCTCTTCTCATCCCTTGTTTGCCTCTTCTCATCCCTTCTTTGCCTCTTCTCATCCCTTCTTTGCCTCTTCTCATCCCTTGTTTGCCTCTTCTCATCCCTTCTTTGCCTCTTCTCATCCCTTGTTTGTCTCTTCTCATCCCTTCTTTGTCTCTTCTCATCCCTTCTTTGCTTCTTCTCATCCCTTCTTTGCCTCTTCTCATCCCTTCTTTGCCTCTTCTCATCCCTTCTTTGCCTCTTCTCATCCCTTGTTTGCCTCTTCTCATCCCTTCTTTGTCTCTTCTCATCCCTTCTTTGCCTCTTCTCATCCCTTCTTTGTCTCTTCTCATCCCTTGTTTGTCTCTTCTCATCCCTTCTTTGCCTCTTCTCATCCCTTCTTTGTCTCTTCTCATCCCTTCTTTGTCTCTTCTCATCCCTTCTTTGCCTCTTCTCATCCCTTCTTTGTCTCTTCTCATCCCTTCTTTGTCTCTTCTCATCCCTTGTTTGTCTCTTCTCATCCCTTCTTTGCCTCTTCTCATCCCTTCTTTGTCTCTTCTCATCCCTTGTTTGCTCTTCTCATCCCTTCTTTGCCTCTTCTCATCCCTTCTTTGTCTCTTCTCATCCCTTCTTTGCCTCTTCTCATCCCTTCTTTGCCTCTTCTCATCCCTTGTTTGTCTCTTCTCATCCCTTCTTTGTCTCTTCTCATCCCTTCTTTGCCTCTTCTCATCCCTTCTTTGTCTCTTCTCATCCCTTGTTTGTCTCTTCTCATCCCTTCTTTGCCTCTTCTCATCCCTTGTTTGTCTCTTCTCATCCCTTCTTTGCCTCTTCTCATCCCTTCTTTGCCTCTTCTCATCCCTTCTTTGCCTCTTCTCATCCCTTCTTTGTCTCTTCTCATCCCTTGTTTGCCTCTTCTCATCCCTTCTTTGCCTCTTCTCATCCCTTCTTTGCCTCTTCTCATCCCTTCTTTGCCTCTTCTCATCCCTTGTTTGTCTCTTCTCATCCCTTGTTTGCCTCTTCTTAAACATTGTTTGCCTCTTCTCATCCCTTCTTTGCCTCTTCTCATCCCTTGTTTGCCTCTTCTCATCCCTTGTTTGCCTCTTCTCATCCCTTGTTTGCCTCTTCTCATCCCTTCTTTGCCTCTTCTCATCCCTTCTTTGCCTCTTCTCATCCCTTCTTTGCCTCTTCTCATCCCTTCTTTGTCTCTTCTCATCCCTTGTTTGCCTCTTCTCATCCCTTCTTTGCCTCTTCTCATCCCTTCTTTGTCTCTTCTCATCCCTTCTTTGCCTCTTCTCATCCCTTCTTTGCCTCTTCTCATCCCTTCTTTGCCTCTTCTCATCCCTTCTTTGCCTCTTCTCATCCCTTCTTTGTCTCTTCTCATCCCTTCTTTGCCTCTTCTCATCCCTTCTTTGCCTCTTCTCATCCCTTGTTTGCCTCTTCTCATCCCTTCTTTGCCTCTTCTCATCCCTTCTTTGCCTCTTCTCATCCCTTCTTTGCCTCTTCTCATCCCTTCTTTGCCTCTTCTCATCCCTTGTTTGCCTCTTCTCATCCCTTGTTTGCCTCTTCTCATCCCTTCTTTGCCTCTTCTCATCCCTTCTTTGCCTCTTCTCATCCCTTCTTTGCCTCTTCTCATCCCTTCTTTGCCTCTTCTCATCCCTTCTTTGCCTCTTCTCATCCCTTCTTTGCCTCTTCTCATCCCTTCTTTGCCTCTTCTCATCCCTTCTTTGCCTCTTCTCATCCCTTGTTTGCCTCTTCTCATCCCTTCTTTGCCTCTTCTCATCCCTTGTTTGCCTCTTCTCATCCCTTCTTTGCCTCTTCTCATCCCTTCTTTGCCTCTTCTCATCCCTTCTTTGCCTCTTCTCATCCCTTCTTTGCCTCTTCTCATCCCTTCTTTGCCTCTTCTCATCCCTTCTTTGCCTCTTCTCATCCCTTCTTTGCCTCTTCTCATCCCTTCTTTGCCTCTTCTCATCCCTTCTTTGCCTCTTCTCATCCCTTGTTTGCCTCTTCTCATCCCTTCTTTGCCTCTTCTCATCCCTTCTTTGCCTCTTCTCATCCCTTGTTTGCCTCTTCTCATCCCTTGTTTGCCTCTTCTCATCCCTTCTTTGCCTCTTCTCATCCCTTCTTTGCCTCTTCTCATCCCTTCTTTGCCTCTTCTCATCCCTTCTTTGCCTCTTCTCATCCCTTCTTTGCCTCTTCTCATCCCTTCTTTGCCTCTTCTCATCCCTTCTTTGCCTCTTCTCATCCCTTCTTTGCCACTTCACATCCCTTCTTTGCCTCTTCTCATCCCTTCTTTGCCACTTCACATCCCTTCTTTGCCTCTTCTCATCCCTTGTTTGCCTCTTATCATCCCTTCTTTGCCTCTTCTCATCCCTTCTTTGCCTCTTCTCATCCCTTGTTTGCCTCTTATCATCCCTTCTTTGCCTCTTCTCATCCCTTCTTTGCCTCTTCTCATCCCTTCTTTGCCTCTTCTCATCCCTTGTTTGCCTCTTCTCATCCCTTCTTTGCCTCTTCTCATCCCTTCTTTGCCTCTTCTCATCCCTTCTTTGCCTCTTCTCATCCCTTCTTTGCCTCTTCTCATCCCTTGTTTGTCTCTTCTCATCCCTTGTTTGCCTCTTCTCATCCCTTCTTTGCCTCTTCTCATCCCTTCTTTGCCTCTTCTCATCCCTTCTTTGCCTCTTCTCATCCCTTCTTTGCCTCTTCTCGTCCCTTCTTTGCCTCTTCTCATCCCTTCTTTGCCTCTTCTCATCCCTTCTTTGCCTCTTCTCATCCCTTGTTTGCCTCTTCTCATCCCTTCTTTGCCTCTTCTCATCCCTTCTTTGCCTCTTCTCATCCCTTCTTTGCCTCTTCTCATCCCTTCTTTGTCTCTTCTCATCCCTTGTTTGCCTCTTCTCATCCCTTCTTTGCCTCTTCTCATCCCTTCTTTGCCTCTTCTCATCCCTTGTTTGTCTCTTCTCATCCCTTCTTTGCCTCTTCTCATCCCTTCTTTGCCTCTTCTCATCCCTTCTTTGCCTCTTCTCATCCCTTCTTTGCCTCTTCTCATCCCTTCTTTGCCTCTTCTCATCCCTTCTTTGTCTCTTCTCATCCCTTCTTTGCCTCTTCTCATCCCTTCTTTGCCTCTTCTCATCCCTTCTTTGCCTCTTCTCATCCCTTCTTTGCCTCTTCTCATCCCTTGTTTGCCTCTTCTCATCCCTTCTTTGCCTCTTCTCATCCCTTCTTTGCCTCTTCTCATCCCTTCTTTGCCTCTTCTCATCCCTTCTTTGCCTCTTCTCATCCCTTCTTTGCCTCTTCTCATCCCTTGTTTGCCTCTTCTCATCCCTTCTTTGCCTCTTCTCATCCCTTCTTTGCCTCTTCTCATCCCTTCTTTGCCTCTTCTCATCCCTTCTTTGCCTCTTCTCATCCCTTCTTTGTCTCTTCTCAACCCTTCTTTGCCTCTTCTCATCCCTTCTTTGCCTCTTCTCATCCCTTCTTTGCCTCTTCTCATCCCTTCTTTGCCTCTTCTCATCCCTTCTTTGCCTCTTCTCATCCCTTGTTTGCCTCTTATCATCCCTTCTTTGCCTCTTCTCATCCCTTCTTTGCCTCTTCTCATCCCTTCTTTGCCTCTTCTCATCCCTTCTTTGCCTCTTCTCATCCCTTCTTTGCCTCTTCTCATCCCTTCTTTGCCTCTTATCATCCCTTCTTTGCCTCTTCTCATCCCTTGTTTGCCTCTTCTCATCCCTTCTTTGCCTCTTCTCATCCCTTCTTTGCCTCTTCTCATCCCTTGTTTGCCTCTTATCATCCCTTCTTTGCCTCTTCTCATCCCTTCTTTGCCTCTTCTCATCCCTTCTTTGCCTCTTCTCATCCCTTCTTTGCCTCTTCTCATCCCTTCTTTGCCTCTTCTCATCCCTTCTTTGCCTCTTCTCATCCCTTCTTTGCCTCTTCTCATCCCTTCTTTGCCTCTTCTCATCCCTTGTTTGCCTCTTATCATCCCTTCTTTGCCTCTTCTCATCCCTTCTTTGCCTCTTCTCATCCCTTCTTTGCCTCTTCTCATCCCTTGTTTGCCTCTTCTCATCCCTTCTTTGCCTCTTCTCATCCCTTCTTTGCCTCTTCTCATCCCTTGTTTGCCTCTTCTCATCCCTTCTTTGCCTCTTCTCATCCCTTCTTTGCCTCTTCTCATCCCTTGTTTGCCTCTTCTCATCCCTTCTTTGCCTCTTCTCATCCCTTCTTTGCCTCTTCTCATCCCTTGTTTGCCTCTTCTCATCCCTTCTTTGCCTCTTCTCATCCCTTCTTTGCCTCTTCTCATCCCTTGTTTGCCTCTTCTCATCCCTTCTTTGCCTCTTCTCATCCCTTCTTTGCCTCTTCTCATCCCTTGTTTGCCTCTTCTCATCCCTTCTTTGCCTCTTCTCATCCCTTGTTTGCCTCTTCTCATCCCTTGTTTGCCTCTTCTCATCCCTTGTTTGCCTCTTCTCATCCCTTCTTTGCCTCTTCTCATCCCTTGTTTGCCTCTTCTCATCCCTTGTTTGCCTCTTCTCATCCCTTGTTTGCCTCTTCTCATCCCTTCTTTGCCTCTTCTCATCCCTTGTTTGCCTCTTCTCATCCCTTGTTTGCCTCTTCTCATCCCTTCTTTGCCTCTTCTCATCCCTTGTTTGTCTCTTCTCATCCCTTGTTTGCCTCTTCTCATCCCTTCTTTGCCTCTTCTCATCCCTTGTTTGCCTCTTCTCATCCCTTGTTTGCCTCTTCTCATCCCTTCTTTGCCTCTTCTCATCCCTTGTTTGCCTCTTCTCATCCCTTCTTTGCCTCTTCTCATCCCTTCTTTGCCTCTTCTCATCCCTTCTTTGCCTCTTCTCATCCCTTCTTTGCCTCTTCTCATCCCTTGTTTGCCTCTTCTCATCCCTTCTTTGCCTCTTCTCATCCCTTCTTTGCCTCTTCTCATCCCTTGTTTGCCTCTTCTCATCCCTTGTTTGCCTCTTCTCATCCCTTGTTTGCCTCTTCTCATCCCTTCTTTGCCTCTTCTCATCCCTTGTTTGCCTCTTCTCATCCCTTCTTTGCCTCTTCTCATCCCTTGTTTGTCTCTTCTCATCCCTTCTTTGCCTCTTCTCATCCCTTCTTTGCCTCTTCTCATCCCTTGTTTGCCTCTTCTCATCCCTTCTTTGCCTCTTCTCATCCCTTCTTTGCCTCTTCTCATCCCTTGTTTGCCTCTTCTCATCCCTTCTTTGCCTCTTCTCATCCCTTCTTTGCCTCTTCTCATCCCTTGTTTGCCTCTTCTCATCCCTTCTTTGCCTCTTCTCATCCCTTCTTTGCCTCTTCTCATCCTTCTTTGCCTCTTCTCATCCCTTGTTTGCCTCTTCTCATCCCTTGTTTGCCTCTTCTCATCCCTTGTTTGCCTCTTCTCATCCTTGTTTTTGCCTCTTCTCATCCCTTCTTTGCCTCTTCTCATCCCTTGTTTGCCTCTTCTCATCCCTTGTTTGCCTCTTCTCATCCCTTGTTTGCCTCTTCTCATCCCTTGTTTGCCTCTTCTCATCCCTTGTTTGCCTCTTCTCATCCTTGTTTTTGCCTCTTCTCATCCCTTCTTTGCCTCTTCTCATCCCTTGTTTGCCTCTTCTCATCCCTTGTTTGCCTCTTCTCATCCCTTGTTTGCCTCTTCTCATCCCTTCTTTGCCTCTTCTCATCCTTGTTTGCCTCTTCTCATCCCTTCTTTGCCTCTTCTCATCCCTTGTTTGCCTCTTCTCATCCCTTCTTTGCCTCTTCTCATCCCTTGTTTGCCTCTTCTCATCCCTTGTTTGCCTCTTCTCATCCCTTCTTTGCCTCTTCTCATCCTTGTTTGCCTCTTCTCATCCCTTCTTTGCCTCTTCTCATCCTTCTTTGCCTCTTCTCATCCCTTCTTTGCCTCTTCTCATCCCTTCTTTGCCTCTTCTCATCCCTTGTTTGCCTCTTCTCATCCCTTGTTTGCCTCTTCTCATCCCTTCTTTGCCTCTTCTCATCCCTTCTTTGCCTCTTCTCATCCTTCTTTGCCTCTTCTCATCCCTTCTTTGCCTCTTCTCATCCCTTCTTTGCCTCTTCTCATCCCTTCTTTGCCTCTTCTCATCCCTTGTTTGCCTCTTCTCATCCCTTGTTTGCCTCTTCTCATCCCTTCTTTGCCTCTTCTCATCCCTTCTTTGCCTCTTCTCATCCCTTGTTTGCCTCTTCTCATCCCTTGTTTGCCTCTTCTCATCCCTTGTTTGCCTCTTCTCATCCCTTGTTTGCCTCTTCTCATCCCTTGTTTGCCTCTTCTCATCCCTTGTTTGCCTCTTCTCATCCCTTCTTTGCCTCTTCTCATCCCTTCTTTGCCTCTTCTCATCCCTTGTTTGCCTCTTCTCATCCCTTCTTTGCCTCTTCTCATCCCTTCTTTGCCTCTTCTCATACCTTCTTTGCCTCTTCTCATCCCTTCTTTGCCTCTTCTCATCCCTTCTTTGCCTCTTCTCATCCCTTGTTTGCCTCTTCTCATCCCTTGTTTGCCTCTTCTCATCCCTTGTTTGCCTCTTCTCATCCCTTGTTTGCCTCTTCTCATCCCTTGTTTGCCTCTTCTCATCCCTTGTTTGCCTCTTCTCATCCCTTGTTTGCCTCTTCTCATCCCTTGTTTGCCTCTTCTCATCCCTTGTTTGCCTCTTCTCATCCTTTTTTTTGCCTCTTCTCATCCCTTCTTTTGCCTCGTCTCATCCTTTTTTTTGGCCACTTCTCATCCCTTCTTTGCCTCTTCTCATACATTTTCTTTGCCTCTTCTCATCCCTTGTTTGCCTCTTCTCATACCTTGTTTGCCTCTTCTCATACCTTCTTTGCCTCTTCTCATCCCTTGTTTGCCTCTTCTCATCCCTTCTTTGCCTCTTCTCATCCCTTGTTTGCCTCTTCTCATCCCTTGTTTGCCTCTTCTCATCCCTTGTTTGCCTCTTCTCATCCCTTCTTTGCCTCTTCTCATCCCTTCTTTGCCTCTTCTCATCCCTTCTTTGCCTCTTCTCATCCATTCTTTGCCTCTTCTCAAACCTTCTTTGCCTCTTCTCATCCCTTCTTTGCCTCTTCTCATCCATTCCTTGCCTCTTCTCATCCATTCTTTGCCTCTTCTCATCCCTTCTTTGCCTCTTCTCATCCCTTCTTTGCCTCTTCTCATCCCTTGTTTGCCTCTTATCATCCCTTCTTTGCCTCTTCTCATCCTTCTTTGCCTCTTCTCATCCCTTGTTTGCCTCTTCTCATCCCTTGTTTGCCTCTTCTCATCCCTTGTTTGCCTCTTCTCATCCCTTGTTTGCCTCTTCTCATCCCTTGTTTGCCTCTTCTCATCCCTTGTTTGCCTCTTCTCATCCCTTGTTTGCCTCTTCTCATACCTTCTTTGCCTCTTCTCATACCTTGTTTGCCTCTTCTCATCCCTTCTTTGCCTCTTCTCATCCCTTCTTTGCCTCTTCTCATCCCTTCTTTGCCTCTTCTCATACCTTGTTTGCCTCTTCTCATCCCTTGTTTGCCTCTTCTCATCCCTTGTTTGCCTCTTCTCATCCCTTCTTTGCCTCTTCTCATACCTTCTTTGCCTCTTCTCATACCTTCTTTGCCTCTTCTCATCCCTTCTTTGCCTCTTCTCATCCCTTCTTTGCCTCTTCTCATCCCTTCTTTGCCTCTTCTCAAACCTTGTTTGCCTCTTCTCATCCCTTGTTTGCCTCTTCTCATCCCTTCTTTGCCTCTTCTCATACCTTCTTTGCCTCTTCTCATACCTTCTTTGCCTCTTCTCATCCCTTGTTTGCCTCTTCTCATCCCTTCTTTGCCTCTTCTCATACCTTCTTTGCCTCTTCTCATCCCTTCTTTGCCTCTTCTCATCCCTTCTTTGCCTCTTCTCATCCCTTCTTTGCCTCTTCTCATCCCTTGTTTGCCTCTTCTCATCCCTTCTTTGCCTCTTCTCATACCTTCTTTGCCTCTTCTCATCCCTTCTTTGCCTCTTCTCATCCCTTGTTTGCCTCTTCTCATCCCTTCTTTGCCTCTTCTCATCCCTTCTTTGCCTCTTCTCATCCCTTGTTTGCTTTCTCATCCCTTGTTTGCCTCTTCTCATACCTTCTTTGCCTCTTCTCATCCTTCTTTGCCTCTTCTCATCCCTTGTTTGCCTCTTCTCATCCCTTCTTTGCCTCTCCTCGTCCCTTCTTTGCCTCTTCTCATCCCTTGTTTGCCTCTTATCATCCCTTCTTTGCCTCTTCTCATCCTTGTTTGCCTCTTCTCATCCTTCTTTGCCTCTTCTCGTCCCTTCTTTGCCTCTTCTCAAACCTTCTTTGCCTCTTCTCATCCATTCTTTGCCTCTTCTCGTCCCTTGTTTGCTTCTCATCCCTTCTTTGCCTCTTCTCATCCCTTCTTTGCCTCTTCTCATCCCTTGTTTGCTTCTCATCCCTTGTTTGCCTCTTCTCATACCTTCTTTGCCTCTTCTCATCCCTTCTTTGCCTCTTCTCATCCCTTGTTTGCTTCTCATCCCTTCTTTGCCTCTTCTCATCCATTCTTTGCCTCTTCTCATCCCTTCTTTGCCTCTTCTCATACCTTCTTTGCCTCTTCTCATCCCTTCTTTGCCTCTTCTCATACCTTCTTTGCCTCTTCTCATCCCTTGTTTGCCTCTTCTCATCCCTTGTTTGCCTCTTCTCATCCCTTCTTTGCCTCTTCTCATCCCTTGTTTGCCTCTTCTCATCCCTTGTTTGCCTCTTCTCATCCCTTCTTTGCCTCTTCTCATCCCTTCTTTGCCTCTTCTCATCCCTTCTTTGCCTCTTCTCATCCCTTGTTTGCCTCTTCTCATCCCTTCTTTGCCTCTTCTCATCCCTTGTTTGCCTCTTCTCGTCCCTTGTTTGCCTCTTCTCATCCCTTCTTTGCCTCTTCTCATCCCTTCTTTGCCTCTTCTCATCCCTTGTTTGCCTCTTCTCATCCCTTGTTTGCCTCTTCTCATCCATTCTTTGCCTCTTCTCATCCATTCTTTGCCTCTTCTCAAACCTTCTTTGCCTCTTCTCATCCCTTCTTTGCCTCTTCTCATCCCTTCTTTGCCTCTTCTCATCCCTTGTTTGCCTCTTCTCAGCCCTTGTTTGCTTCTCATCCATTCTTTGCCTCTTCTCATACCTTCTTTTGGTCAGCGTGTTGTTGTCGGCAGTGTTTTCTTCCTGTGAGTATAAAAACGCAAAAAACCTGTGTTTGCTGGTGATGTTATTCAAGGGTTTTTTGGATTTTGTCGTGGGTTGTTGTTGTTGTTGTTATTGTTGTTGTTATTATTATTATTATTATTATTATTTTGTCTCACAGTCCTCGAGAATATTCCAAGTGTCATGGTTCCTATTAAATTAGAATTGTTTCCCAGGAAAGAACAATTCAAAGGCCAATAAATATATATGTATTTTCTAGTGGCTAATGCCCTCATCATAACGACAGGTGATTAATTTTTATATTCTTAAATTCAAGACCGATAACGATTTGTACCTGTCACGAAATCACTGTATTATGATTATGTCATGAGAAACGAAAAAGACGAAGTAGATACGTTCAAATGGAGCACAATCAACTTTTGTTTTTGTAATTGTTCTGCGATTGATTCATGAGTCCATTGATACCCGTCATACTGAAGTTGTCTTGTTGGAGAGGAATAATGCTGGTGTCAAAATGTGCAGTAACTATAAGACGCAACTCGGGAAACCTTTCTTTTCACAGAAGCTCAGTCATGAAGAGTAAGCCGTGTGTGACGTCACTGGTGCTTGCCTTCCTGTGGCACAGCGTGACGGCCTTCCTGTGTGACTACGCTGTTGACGTCAGCGTCCAGAGGAACACCTATCTGCAGGTAATAAACAAGATTCATCAGAGCGTTATTCTTGTCATCGCGCTTCCTGATTACTTCATTTTATGTTTCCGCAATTGCAAATAGTATTTTCAAGAAAATGAAATTGCTCACTCGTTTTGTTGCGAAATTATTTGTTGTATATTTCATACCTGCATCATTCAGAAAACGATGCAGAATTTTATAGAAATTCCTAGTATATGAGATGCTGTGTCTGTGCTTGCATCTGCACGCGTATGTACTGATATCATGAATCAATACGGGGCCTACCAAACAAAACGGTTTTAATGCATCTTTTTTACTTTTATTTATATGCACACACACACACCGGGAATTTTCTTGTGTGCTTTACATGCATTTCATATTGAATGAGAATACTTTGTTGTCAGTAAAATCCATTACATTGAATGCCATGAGTATTTGCTTTGATCTTTATCAAATTCGACATATAGTGTAGATTGATAGTTTTACTCGAAGAGACTATCCACGTCGGGAATCCATAGAAATGATTTCCAGCTAAAGTAAACGCATTGTTTTATGGTGATTGTATATTCATTTTGGATTTTTTTCTTCTTACCTTTTTTAATAAGTTATATGTAACTGCGTTTTAAATACAGTAACTCTTCGTCAAACCGTCATAGGATGTTTCAAAATACTCATTCAATACATTATTGAGAAGAAATAGTCCGAATGATCCCCACCCCCCACATCAAAATGTTGAATCTGGGATATATTTTCTTTATCCTGTAGCTCATATATATATATATATATATATATATATATATATATATACAAGATAAAGATATATATATATATATATATATATATATACTTGATCTGATTTTCAAATGATTTTCATAATTGATGATAACCCTAAAATTACGTTGGGAATCTGTGAAAGAAAAATAATGGAAAATGGACGTCTGCCTCATTTGTGGTGAACGGATATAAATAAGCTTCGCACTGCTTGTGGATGGGTGGGAGAGCTTTTCCGGCATCATACAAAACAAAGACTACATTACTGCGATTGCAAAAACTCATCCAAATATAACAGTCAGATCCTTCACTGCATAACTTATAATTTTCTAAAACTTAATAAACGATAAACGACTGCGCACTATTTAATCAAACTCTGACCATGAGTGGTGCGGCAAAAGCCACGGACTCTGACAAACGCAAGCTGCGTGTGCATGAGCTCGAATCTCTGATGAGTTGCCATCAATTGATCGCCTGCTTGCTGACGATATTGATGGCTGCCCAGAGTGCTTTGTCAGGCACGGGCCCGTGGAGGGCGTCTCTTGTTATGACTTGGCACCCGGAGCTGTTCCATAGACCGGCTGTAGCATCTCTGCGTGGTCACAGACAGTAAAATCGACATCGTCACCGCCCGTAGTCCAGTAACGCCGTTATTCCGTCCTTTTCTCATTACTGCTCTGTGAAATTCCAAATCGTCAAACTGTTCAAATGAGGCTGGCTATGCGGCGGTTAAAATTTCTTGCCGGCTTTATTTGATAGATCGACATTCTCAGATCAGACGATAGACTGCAACCCTCTTTCACATCAGTCCATGTTCGTCTGTTTCTTATCGCGACGCTAAGACAACATGCACGACAAAAATGTCTGTACTGTCCAAACTAATGCAAACATATTGCAACTAATGCATTTGTGATGAGGAAGCGAGCATATAGCTAGAATACACTTTTACCATGATACAGTCCTGGTTTCCTCGCTACGTGAAAAACTTTTCTCTCCTCTTCAAGGTGAGTTGCGTCTGTCCACGAACTACAGCGTCAGTCTATTCAGGTCCTCTTGTTTGTTGACTTGCTGCTGTCGTTGTCACGATAGCTTCCCCTTGTAGAAGTGAAAGAGGAAAGAAACACACACATACACACACACACACACACACACACACACACACACACACATACAGAGAGAGAGAGAGAGAGAGAGAGAGAGAGAGAGAGAGAGAGAGAGAGAGAGAGAGAGAGAGAGTCCGCCCTCTACCTTGTGCGACGAATGCTGAAAGCAAGGATTTAGCTCAATATGGTTGCTATGGGTGAAGCCATTGATTTCAAATATACAAATATACATCAACTACACGCCCTCAGAGCTCCCCCCCCTTTCCCCTTCATTTTCCCCTGTGTCTTTGCTCTTCTTCTTCAGGTCTCCGCTCTCGTCTCGATCTCTGACGTGGGCATTTCGATGTGCGAGCGGAAGTGCAGCAACGTGACCGGAAGCCTCTCCTACAACTTCTTCCGCTCGGAAGGAAAGTGCGAATGTCTGAGTGAGAACAGTACCACTTCTCCACACGCCCTGGTGTCAAGAAAGGGATGGCACCAAGGAGACATAAAGAACGTAGGCAACGTAAGTGCAGGAAAACAACATAGTATCTACAAGTAGAATTGAAGAGACGACTGCTTTCAGAAATGGAACAATGGACACATTTCAAAACAAGAGGTCACCGATATTACCAGTGTGAATACAGTAACAAGAAATGGCCCTCCTTCTCCCAATACCTCCTGATCCTGTGCCTCGCCCTCCCCCTCCCCCTCCCCGTCCCCTTCTCCACTGCACCCCCCCCCCCCTTTTCAGACCTCTTCTCTCTCACCATTCTCCATGACGTCTACAGCATATAAATATATATACAAGTTCGTCTCTCCCCCCCCTTCATATATTCTTGCTTGTGTGCAAACTGCCTAATGTACAGTTCTTGTGCCAAACGATTTTCTCAAGCGAGCCATGTGTGTGCACTTCCCTTTCTGGAAAAAAATCTGAGATAAAACCGATTCTAGAAGATGAAAACGCAATATATGCGTAATAATTTATTTGTTTAAACAAACAAGAAAACTAAATAAAAGAGAGATGAGTGTAAAGGAAAAAAACATACACCTCGCCCTTGGGAACAAAACTTGATGACGCACGGACGTACACCGGAAGGTTAGGGATTCGATCTCCGTTCTATGGCCTGATTATTTGGATTCATGTGTCAATGGTGTAACATCCCAATAGGTCCATACTTCTGCAGTGAAGTACTTCATGTTGCATACATCTCCCTTTTAGTGTTTGAAATACCCAGCACATTGTCATGTGTGTCAATGGTGTAACATTCCAATAGGTTCATACTTCTGCAGTGAAGTACTTCATGTTGCATACATCTCCCTTTTAGTGTTTGAAATACCCAGCACATTGTCATGTGTGTCAATGGTGTAACATCCCAATAGGTCCATACTTCTGCAGTGAAGTACTTCATGTTGCATACATCTCCCTTTTAGTGTTTGAAATACCCAGCATATTGTCATGTGTGTAACTATTCATTTATGCGCAGCAACTCAGTGATAACGCTTTTCTCTATGGCATGTATATACATACACAGAATCATCCCTGGCACAACATGGCATCAACATGATCATTTTGCAGCGTTGACAAGTAATACTGTGATTTAATTTATTTTTGAACTGCGGAGGATGCATCCTGCACATTACTTTGACTTGTTCCAGACCTCCAACGTCAGCTGTGTGTGTCCTGATGGTCAGTTTTGTCAAACGGACTCCCCAGCTCTACTTCGCTGCCCAAAGAGTAAGAATTGGGTTTCTCTGATGTGATATTTTTGTCCGAGTCTGTGGCAATACGGTTACAACTCTAGATAGACTTGCAGTAGTTTGCGGCTCGTAGAGTTCGGTTTACGAATCTGCACCGACTTAGCGCTTATAATAATAATAATTTATTATACTTATAAAGCGCCTTTCCCGAGGTTCTAAGCGCGTAACATATATACATACATATACAAAAATAAACATACAACACAGTCTATACATTTAGTCATCCAGTCATAGTCAAACACATGCAGTCAGATGTACACAGTCAGACTGACAATATACTATACAAATATTTACACAGATGTCAAGATGTACGTGGGGGTAGAGGAGGGGGGGGTGGGGTGCGGCAGGATTCTAACAAATTCACAAGTAATATTGCTGAAAAAGGTAGGTTTTGAGGTTGGATTTGGAAGGAAGAGATGGAGGTAGAGTGTCGGATATTGTGAGGGAGAGAATTCCACAGTTGAGGGCCATAGTATGAGAAAGAGCGAAAGCCATGAGTTCTGCGCTTGAAGCGACCTTGGCGAAGGAGTCGAGTGTCAGCAGAAGAGCGGAGTGAGCGAGAAGGGGTGTACAGAGAGACCAGATCAGAGAGATAGGCAGGTGCAGATTCAGAGATGATGTTGTAGCAGAGACATGCAATCTTATACTTGATACGTTCAGAAACAGGCAGCCAGTGGAGATCTTTCATGAGAGGAGTGCAGGGTTGTCGGTGACGCGCTTACATCTTAGAGCAAGAAGCTTCACTCACATTGCTTCTCCCAAATAAGAACTATTTAGGGCAGAGGTCGAAAATCGTCAAAGATCACTCTGATGCGTTCATCCGCAGCTCGTCTGAACAATTGTAAGTTGAAGTTCATAGATGGATGAACAGTTGCAATAAAGAAGCAAGCATATTAACCGTTCTTTCACAGACTAGTAACATTGTCGTCAAAAATGAGAAAACATATTTGCCCATCATTACTGGCAAGAAAATATCGTTTTATTTGGATATAATTAATCTCCTGTGAAGGAAAATACACTATATTTCAGAGAGCTGTAAAAAAGACTATAGCCTTTGGACCTGTTGAAACGGGGGTGGGGGGATGGGGGGTGGGCGGTTGGGGTGGGGGGTTACTACAGCTCTTGCAAACATTTTTTTTCTTAGGATTGGATCGTGCGTTTGTTCCAAACTTAGTTTTGTCAATTGTTAAAATCCTTCAGTAGCATTATTGATTTATTATTATATTGCTTTATTTCGTTTAATCTAACAAACCTTTCTGGTGAAGTCAAACGAAATATTACGTTTCAATAACCATAAACTATATGTGGCGCATGAGTATTCTTGTGTGTGTGTGTGTGTGTGTGTGTGTGTGTGTGTGTGTGTGTGTGTGTGTGTGTGTGTGTGTGTGTGTGTGTGTGTGTGTGTGTGTGTGTGTGTGTATGTTTGCGTTTGTTTGTGCATGTGTGTAGGTGAATATTTGTTTGAGTACCAAAATATGGTGCACCTATAATTAAACCTAGTTTTGATGTATAATAGTCGTTTCATAAAACCACCAAATTCTTCATAACTTTTGTCTTAGAAGAACAGAAAAAAGTCCCTGTTACGGGGATCCACAAAAACGAAATAAAACAGGTTCCGGGTTACTTACATGTCTTTATATTTCCACATAAAACATGCCCGTAACAGGGGTAGAAAAGAAAAAAAAGAAAAAGAATGTTACATTGGTATATGGTTCAAGCACAACATCCTCAATAACCCAATCTTATAAAATGCCATCTACTCTTCACCTACTCAACTCCCAACGGGAAAAATGAAAAAGCACAAGTAAGATGTCGGTCAGCCTTCTTATATAAAACATAAAAGCACGTAGGTCAGCCCTCGACAAGTAAAAACTATCGACCCGTGTAAAACTCTCGCACCAACCTTCCAACTCTGCCCGCTCTCTCTCTCTCTCTCTCTGCCCGTCTCTGCTGTGTGTGTGGAGTCGATCTCTTCTCTTCGTCTGCTTCTCTCTTCTGTGCTTTGCCTTCCTCCACTCTCTTCTTCGTCTGCTCCACTCTACGGTGCTTCGCCCTCCTCTTCTCTCTTCTTCTCACCCAGCAGGCGGACCGATCTCTATCTTCTGTCTTCTCTCAGTAGGCGGACTGATCGCTGTCTTCTTGCTCTCTCTAATATAGCTATCTCCTCACAAACAACTCACGACCCACCTTTTCTCACTACTACTCATAATCTCAGAGCGAACACCGCTCATCACCCTTGGGGCAGAACTCAACTCCCATCCACCCTCCATTTCTATACAGTCGTTGGACTACCAACTTTACCAGCAAAAACCAAGTCTCTCTCAGGTGAGATACTTCCGAAAACCCACTTCCTCATTACAGTCACTTCCTGTTTTCAGTTTGCCCACCGCCTCCATCTTTGGCCAATGCTGACGTCACCTTGACTCCGACCTCTCCTGTGGCAACCGCTTTCTACACTTGCCACGAGAACTTTGCTTTCTTCGGCACTTCAAGTCACGTGGCCTGCACTGACAAGGGGCGTATTTCAGCGAGCAACTAAAGTGTCTAGTCGAGTTGGCCAAGTGCGCATGTCATGACGTCATTCGCTGAAAGATGGTTTAGTTCAACTTTAGTTCATCAAAATGGCTGCCACCTCTATGTTTTTTGTTGACGTCTTCCTTGATTGTGATGAAGAAGGCCTTCTGATGAAGGAAGAGCGCCCCAAGATGGTTGCCTTGTACCGGCAACCATTGCGCATCATTCCACGGGTCCAGGGATACATGGATGTCGTGGAAAGAATGGATAGCCGCACATTTTCCAGCACTTTCCGCGTGTCAGTGTCACCACCAGTATTTGACGCATTGCATGACAGGATTGCAATGCAATTGACTCACAGGTAGATCAATGCTCGCGTTGAAACGTTTTGACAGGAAATTTGAAGGAACGATTGCCAAAGTATCTCTTGAGTGCCGATTACAGGTCGCACGCAGAATATATCGTAGAATGAATGAATGTATGCCAGTTGCGTTGATCGTAGTTCGTACTTGCCGTTTGAAGTGACGTTCATTTCCTTGCACAAGGCATGGCATGATCTTCCTGCCAATTTGACTCGAGTTTGAAGATGATCAGTGTCTGGCTGACAGCCGTCCGTGAATGCGCGGAGAGTATTGCCAGCATGCAATTACCTGTACTTACCTGTTGTCCCCAGTGGCCGAGATCGATGATTTTATACTGAAATCGTATTGTGACCGTCAAATTTAACTGTTGTGATGAATATATATATATATATATATATATATATATATATATCGAGCATATGGTCCTGATTTTATGTGCCGATTGCTTTCTTGCACACACACACAAACCCCACCCTCTAAAAAAAAAGATTAAAAAAAATTGCGACTGAATGTTTAATAATGCAGAAAGTTTCCATTAAATTTATGCATTGTTCGTCCGTTATATAATTCCAGCAACAATCAAGCTTTGATGTTCAAGAGCTGATGGGTTCGTGGTTTAGGCAAATGTACAATTGTTTTCATTGCAAAGACTGCAGTCAGCTTCTCTCCCACATTTCTCAGTGATTAACGTACATGTATGTGGTTATCAACCGGGAGGTCCAGAGTTCGTTCCCTGCCCCAGTCCCAAAATGCCAGTACCCTGCAAGTTTACCATGCACTGTTCAAGGAGAAGACTATGTGCAATTTGTATTTTTCATCCGGTGAGCTCAGACACTGCAATTTCTTCAAGACACAGGTCTACAACAAAATCTATGGTTTGTTTTTCTTGTCCTGGATGGATGCATGGATTGAGGTTTTCAGCCTATCAGCCTTTGTAGGCTATGTAAGGCCACTAAGCACGACAATCGCTAGAATCGAATAAGTGCAAATCAAGTCACGGTGTCCCTAGTTATTCGTCTCTTACGAATCGCGTAGGGAGACGCGGTGGGTCAATTCTTACCCCGAACCCACAGGGGGATCTTGTCCTGGATCAATAGATGTTAATCAATAAAGAGCAAAAACAAACCCTTTTCATACTTTTTGTTTTATGCCCATTGCACGCTTCAGCCAACATTGCAGTTGTGGAAAAACAATCAAGCAACACTCTAGTTGTAGCTGAAGTGTAATAAAACTAGAGTGCATGCTTTCTCCTTGTATTTGAATCTGGATGTGGAGCAATTCTAGTGCAAGTCAGTAGGTGGATATTTAAGTGTCTTGATGGTCTTTCCACAAAACCTACAGGCATAAATGAATGCATCCTTTGACTACCCATTGTCAATATATTTTGGGCAAAATTACTTTTCAAGCGTGCTGAGGCAATGCAAGTCAATCATCAGATGCAACTTGAACCCTGCTCCAACTGACTGTAAGCAACTGCAGGTCAAGTGCGCTATCCACTTGGTCACAGTGCCAGCGTTCTGTGAGCATTCCAACAAGACTGCACACCTTGTTTTCTTCTGCTTGGTATACAACAAATATCCAATGAGAGTGAGGATGTTTGACTCTGGAGCTGATTTTAATCAAAAACAAGAAGGGCAAAGCCCATACCACTCACATGCTTGACCTTGACCTTTACATGACATTGACCTTCAGGTGACCTTCAAGGTCAAGGTCAAACAACTAAACCTACCAATGACATCATACACTAAGAAATGCTTTACACTTTTTTCCTACCAAAATACATGTGACCTTGACCCAAGGTCAAGGTCATCCAAGGTCATGCAACACAAGCTGTTAATTCAAGACATAGGAAGCACAATGGTGCTTATTGGCACTTTCTACCATGAGATATGGTCACTTTTAGTGGTTCATACCCCATTTTGGTCACATTTCATAAGGGTCAAAGTGACCTTGACCTTGATGATATGTGACCAAATGTGTCTCATGATGAAAGTATAACATGTGCCCCACATAATTGTTAAGTTTGAAACAGTTATCTTCCATAGTTCAGGGTCAAGGTCACTTCAAAATATGTATACAATCCAACTTTGAAGACCTCCTGTGACCTTGACCTTGAAGCAAGGTCAACCAAACTGGTATCAAAAGATAGGGCTTACTTTGCCCTATATACCATAAATAGGTGAGGTATCCAATCTCAAAAACTTTAGAGAAAATTGAGAAAATGTGAAAAATGACTGTTTTTTAGACAACATTTATGGCCCCTGCGACCTTGACCTTGAAGCAAGGACAAGTCACCATGTATGTTTTTTTAGGCCTTGTCATCATACACCATCATGCCAAATTGGGTGTTGATAGACTTAATAGTCTCCGAGAAAAATCCAACGTTAAAGTTTTTCACGGACGCCCGGACGCCCGGACGCCCGGACGCCCGGACGCCCGGACACCCGGACGCCCGGACGCCCGGACGCCCGGACGGACGACACGGGTGAGTACATAGACTCACTTTTGCTTCGCATGTGAGTC
>JAWQFJ010023443.1:37500-39021 GCA_034096865.1 Theodoxus fluviatilis | reverse complement strand
AACAGTCTGTCTACATGTGAGTCCTGTATAACTGTGTTCGATCAAATGTCCTGCGATGTCGTCAGGTGAAAATAAAATGCATACTTATGTTCTATGTAGCTTTGCACATAAATAGAGTAATAGTATTATCACCATTTGCAACAAGCATGTGTTTTTTACCTTGGATTTTATTGATTCCTGAATAATTGTGTGTTTGGACTCTCAGACTTACTCGACATGATATGGCCTGTTGTGAAATATACATAGATCAATGTAGATTACTCACTCACTCATTCACTCACTGGCTCCTTCACTCACTCAAGCACGCACGCACGCACGCACGCACGCACGCACGCACGCACTCACTCGCTCACTCACGCACCCGTCCACTCACTCACCCGCCCACTCACTCACCCTCCCACTCACTCACTCTCTCACTCACGCACTCACGCACTCACGCACTCACGCACTCACGCACTCACTCACTCACTCACTCACTCACTCACTCACTCACTCACTCACTCACTCACTCACTCACTCACTCACACACTCACGCACTCACTCACTCACTCACTCACGCACGCACTCCTCTCTGCGCCGTCTGGTTCTTGAGGTGGCGGCAAGGGACTTCCATGTGGCTCTGTCTGCTGCTGATCTGGGAGCTGTCTCTAGGACAGTCCTCTGCCCCTGAAGTCCTTGTCAACGGTAGGCCTTCAACTTCCTGTTGGCCGCTCTCTTCTTCTCTTCCCCTGAGGTGTCCATCGTGGGGCCGTTCAGGGAGGAGAGCTGCGTGGCATACGGGAGACGTGATCTAGCC
Organism: Theodoxus fluviatilis; assembly: GCA_034096865.1. NCBI lineage: Eukaryota > Metazoa > Mollusca > Gastropoda > Cycloneritida > Neritidae > Theodoxus > Theodoxus fluviatilis. The sequence goes on along the minus strand of JAWQFJ010023443.1, from coordinate 38,225 downwards.
ACCGTCAGCGCCGCGGCTGACTTGTCTCCACCATTGTTTTCACCCCTGACCTGTCCGGCACGGCTCCAATGGAGACGGTGTTTTGCCAGGAGAGCTTGAGAATGCACCGCAGGCATTTGGTCTCGAAAATGTCCAGCTTTCGCTCGAGGATGGTAGACAAAGCTCCTCGATTGTACATGTCTGTTTTCAAATCCTTATAGAGGTATTCAAGTCGCACATGATTATGCACTGGCCATTGGACCATGGTGCTTGTGATTCCAACGCCAATCTGGACTTCCATGGATTGATGCAGTTAGCCACAGTCATCTTTCATATTTCCTTTATTTCCACGTCGGCCCTCGATGGTTCCCAGTTTTGCACCTCGGCTGGGACAGAAGCTTGAGTGACGGACCTCGATCAATAAGAAGACGGACATAGGGCTGGCGCAGTTTCGAACTCCTCACCTGCTGGTCGCAAGCTATTGCTGGTACAACGTTCAAGCCATGTCGCCAGAGCTACGTATCCCATGATCCCCTCCGCCAAGAATGGTCTCACCTCCGCCAAGGAGCTTCCGTATTGCCCTCGGTCCATTCCTGTTTTAGTTATTTGGCAAAATGACATTCAAAACGGATTCTGATGAAATTTGGTGCAAAGCCAGGTTTTCACCCAAGGAACAATTATTTACATTTTGGAGGTGTGAGTGGCTGCTAACTTTTCTTTGTTGAGTGCAATGTGTAAATGTATTT
>JAWQFJ010023443.1:30000-32500 GCA_034096865.1 Theodoxus fluviatilis | reverse complement strand
TAGCCCACTTCAAGGGCGGAAAAGTGTGCGATTAGAGCAGCCATCAATGGGTGCAAAGTTGCAATGAAAAAGTTGCCACATTTACCGAGCTTGGTGGCGGTTGTGGTCGTGCTGCAGACAGCTGTCGATGTTGCCATCAACACTGTCTTTAACTCAGCACACACGTATTAAACGAGTAAAAACGACCTACACTTCACTGTCTTCCTGTTAGGCAGCGTATAGCCTTCAAGATCCTCCCTAAAACCGTCAGGTGCTGCCAGACCATTCCTACCGCCCCATTGTACCTGCAGCAGCTGCTCTCCCGACACTGCCCCCCAAGAAATCTGAGATCTGGTGCTTCTCATCTCCTCAGGGTGCCACCGACAAGGTCTTCGTCGGGGGATCGAGCTTTCTGCTCTGCTGCACCGGTCCTATGGAATCAACTGCCAGAGGCGTTGCGTCAGGAGCCAAAGCAGAAGAAGTTCAGAGGAAGCCTCAAGACGTGCCTTTTCCGCCAAGCGCGTCTTGCTGACTAGGGGATCCTAGTCGACCCCTACTAGGGACATCCTGGCACCATGGAAAATTCGGGACACTTTTTTTGTGTGCATGCGCCACTGAGCAGCCTTTGGGCTGGAAGTGCGCGCAATACAAGTACATTATACATACATACATACACTAGCAAATGTAATCACAGTTGTCCTTAACTCAGCACACACGTATTAAATGAGTCAGAAATGACCTACACTAGCAAATGTAATGACAGTTGTCCTTAGCTCAGCACACACGTATTAAATGAGTCAGAAATGACACACTAGCAAATGTAATCACAGTTGTCCTTAACTCAGCACCCATGTACTGAGTCAGAATTACCTACACTAGCAAATGTAATCACAGTTGTCCTTAACTCAACACCCATGTACTGAGTCAGAATTACCTACACTAGCAACTGTAATCGCAGTTGTCCTTAACTCAGCACTCACGTGTCAATAACATTTTCTTTGTTGCAGTGCTCACGGTTATCTCACACTTTTACATACGTAGCTTCGGCTCCACCGCCAGATTATTTCAATGACCAGATGCAACTAATATAGATTTACTCTCTTCCTCTCTCTCTGTTCCTTGGATGTGAAATCACTCTATGTCAAGATAATAAAGAATGTAAAAAAACATTGAAAGATAGTTCACGAAACAATGTCTATTTGGAGAATATAGGGTAGGTCAGGCAGTTCATGGGTACAGTGGAAGTGAGCACGGAGATGGCGATCTAACCTAAACACGATGCAAATAAACACGGCAGTAAGAGGAGGCTTTCACGTTTAGACACAGAGGTCGATGATGGGACTTTCGGAGTGGAGCAGACTGTATACACATGCACGAGTACAGACGGAACAGGTGGAGGAATGTCGATGCGGAGATTGCTGGTTGGCTCGGGAGCAGGTAGCCATGGAGAAATTGAAGAAGTTTCCATGCTGACGGTATGCGAATGGTAGTGGAGAAAAGCCAAGTTCGTTTACGTATCATACATCGAAGGCAGAGAGAGCAAACAGGGGTGGTGTGTGGAGGTGGGTTCGGTTGTGGGGTGGTTATGGTAGGGGAGGGAGGGGAAGAGGGGGGGGGGGGGCAGCGTAGGACTCGATGAAGAAACACAGTTAAAGGGGAGGAGGAGGAGATGGCACAAAGTCCCTACCAACTTTTTCAACCAAAAAAAAGCCACGTTGATGAGAGGGGTAGGGGGTTGGGGGGGGGGGGGGGGGGGGTCAAAACGACCCAGAACGCAAGACTGCACACGGCGATATGGCGCCAGGTGAGCTGGAGGCTGTGAACAGTGTACTCTCCGGAAAAATATTAGTCTTCAGCAACAACACCCAAAGTGGAACTTTCAAAGAAGCCTGGGCATGGTTGAGAAGCCAGTTTGGGAATTGGCAGGACTTGGCATTGGGTGAAAGCGACAGCTGTTGACAGTGCGCGTCTTCTGTTCGCCACAGTGCCAGAGTCAACATGTCCCACACCTTGACTTGAGGCATTGTTGGAATGTATCGCGTTCTCCTACCTGTTTTCCCTATAGCTAACTACTAGCCGGTATATCTTCTGTTCTCGGCGACTAATCTTCGACTCTGAGGGTTCTTGAGGCGCCATCTGACCTCTGTAGTGGCTCAGTGTTGTTGGGATATCTTTGGACAAACCTCGTCACCTTTAATATACCTGGCGTCTTTGGAGAAAAAGTTCAACCAGGAGAGGTCATATTTGTTCTGAAAGCATGCATGCATGCACAGGCATAATGATGCTAAACGCACTTTGTTGTCTCTTGAAATGGTTTGTGGGATCGTGTAAATTCAGGACGCCACTTCACTAATGTGACAAGTGCGTTGTCCGCATGTAGAGGTGCGCTTGTTTGTTTGCTTGTGTGTGTGTGTGTGTGTGTGTGTGTGTGTGTGTGTGTGTGTGTGTGTGCGTGTGTGTGTGTTTGTTTATGAGCTGAGGAGGAGGAGCAGGAGGAGGACTAGAAGGAGGTGGAGGACTA
>JAWQFJ010023443.1:12500-25000 GCA_034096865.1 Theodoxus fluviatilis | reverse complement strand
ATATGCTCATGAGGAAGTCGGGAGGTGCTCACGTGACATTTGGGACCTGTCCTGGCAAAACCAGGGCTAAGTTAGTGATGCGCTGAAGGTGTATGGCTGAAAACGAATGGTTGGGGTCTAACTTGGGTAAACTGATTTTTTTGCAATCTTCGATTGATAAAACAATATGTTGTTTGGATTTTCACGAATTCTGCTTGGATATAAATTCTTTAGGGAGTTGGTTATTGTGCCGATTGCCTCAATAACTTTACGCACGCTATTTACAACGATGTCAAAGTTTAAAGTCATTTTCTCGAAATTGCGTTTCCCGGACCTATGCTCTTTACTTTGCCAAAATTTTTGTCATTTTTCAAGATTTTGTGACTCCTTTGGTAAAAAACCTAAAGGAAATTCAACGTACTTTCCAACTGTGCATGATTCTCAATACCTAAACCAATGAAACTAACCCTGTTTATACTAGAACAGGTCACAATTAGGGTGTCGGGATGACCAGAGAAGTGTGCAATTCATTTAAACATGTTTCATTCTGCAGAAAACTCACGTGCCGTTTGGATTTATACCACCAACATAAGACACTCACATCAGACGATGCAATGAGATTGCGAAGCTTTCTGCACAAAGTAATGTTCATCTTTCACCACCACCACCACCACCACCACCACCACCACCACCACCACCACCACCACCACCACCACCACCACCACCACCACCACCATTAAAAGTGAAGTCAGCCTCGCTGTCGTTGTCGTGGTCGTCGTTGTTATCGTCGTCTTGGAAAAATGCCAGAGACGTCCCTAGAGCACTGGATGCTGTGGAAGAGGACAGGACAGGGCAGGCGCAGCAGTGACAATGTCCACTGCCACGCGTCCCATCTTCAAATCAGTAGTGGATGCCCCCCTGGGAGAGCTGACACCGATCTGTCAAACACTCTCCTCGGCTCTGAGCCGGGTAGTCGTCATAGTAGCCATGTTGGACGGCTACCCGGAAGGGGACGCCCTCGCAGATCTGTAATTTTCCTCGCTACGTTTGAACCCCTGTGCCCTGCTTTGACGGGAAGAGCGTTTGCCAAGCTCCGCTTCGCAGAGGATCGCGCTGTTAACAAGCTTCTTAAGGTTTCTCGGCGCTGGAGTCCCTCCCCCTTTAACTGTGCGAGAGTGGGATTATAGCCTACGTCAAGTCCCCCTGCCTGCTATATGGATTGATGCGTGTACCGTTTGCTTGCATTTGCGCCCCTCCATAAGGGTGGCCTAATACCAACAGTGTAGTAGCCCCTCAGAGTTATCGCAGTTTAATCTCAGTTTTCTGTGGTTCCCACGGTTCAAACTGCAGACGCTGTTATTTCATGAGAAGCAACCAAGCAGAAGAAACGGTCGGACATTATTCGGGAGAAATTGGAATGACCAAATATTCAGTAAAATGGCAGGACTAGACGATAATAGAAATGTTACTGTACGAAATTATCAGCATCAACTTACAATTTAGCTTCTTCCTGCTATTATTCGTGTCCGTTATTAACACTCTATTTCGTGTCGTTATTAGCTTTGTACATTTTTATTCGTTCGTTTCTTCATTCGTTCATTATTCGTTCCTTCGTTTATTCGTACATTCATTCCTCCCCTCTCGAATTCGATTTCTTTCATGATAGTGGAATATAGAATGGGGGAAAGGAAGAGAGGCGGGGTGGAGGGTTGAGCAGAGGGGTTGGGTGGGGGGAGGGAGAGTAGAGGAGACAAAAAGTTTGAATAACGATGATAAAATACTACTGAACCAAAAAACCCACCACCACCGCCTCCTCCTCCACCACAATCATCAATACTATCACCACCACCATCGCTATCACCACCTCCATCACCACCATCACAACCACCACCACCACAACTACTACCATCACAATTACCACCATCACAACTACCACCGCCACCACTACCACCAAGAACACCAGCAGTGCCACCACACCAGCATCAGAATCACAACCACCGCCACCACCACCACCACCACCACCACCACCACCACCACCACCACCACCACCACCACCACCACTGCTTCCATCACTATCACCATTACCACTACTGCCACAATATTATCAGAAAAGTCGGAAGCAACAACAACGCCAGAAGCATTAGCATTAGCAGCAGCAGCAGCAGCAGCAACTACGCCAGCAGCAATATTAGAAGCAGCAACTACGCCAGCAGCAATATTAGAAGCAGCGTCAGCATTATTAGAAGCAGCATCAGCATTATTAGAAGCAGCATTAGCACTATTAAAAGCAGCAGCACCAATATTAGAAGCAGCAGCAGTAGCATTATTAGAAGCAGGAGCAGCAAATATTAGAAGCAGCAGTAGCATTATTAGAAGCAGGAGCAGCAAATATCAGAAGCAGCAGTAGCATTATTAGAAGCAGGAGCAGCAAAATGCAGGTGTCAGCAGGGAAAAAAGCAAGTACGCGCTGTCAACTGGCAGCAGTCGAGCCCACACTGCGTGCGATTCAAGAGATGAGATTAAGCATCTGGACTGCCACTACCACCATCACTGCTATTACCACTGCCACTACCAATGCCACTACTACTGCTACTACCACTACCACTATCACTATCACTGGCACTATTACTATCACTACCTCTACCACTGCCATTACCACTACCACTGCCACTATCACTATACTACCACTACCACCATCACTATCACTATACTACCACTACCACTACCACTACCACTACCACTATCACTATACTACCACTACCACTATCACTACCACTACCACTGCCACTGCCACTGCCACTACCACTATCACTATCACTATCACTACCACTACCACTATCACTACCACTACCACTATCACTATACTACCACTACCACTTATCACTACCACTACCACTGCCACTGCCACTGCCACTACCACTATCACTATCACTATACTACCACTACCACTACCACTATCACTACCACTACCACTGCCACTACCACTATCACTATCACTATACTACCACTACCACTATCACTACCACTACCACTACCACTACCACTATCACTACCACTACCACTGCCACTGCCACTACCACTATCACTATCACTATCACTATACTACCACTACCACTATCACTACCACTACCACTACCACTACCACTATCACTACCACTACCACTGCCACTACCACTATCACTATCACTATACTACCACTATCACTATCACTACCACTACCACTATCACTATCACTACCACTATCACTACCACTACCTCTACCACTGCCATTACCACTACCACTACCACTATCACTATACTACCACTACCACTATCACTACCACTACCACTGCCACTGCCACTGCCACTACCACTATCACTATACTACCACTACCACTATCACTACCACTACCACTGCCACTGCCACTACCACTATACTGCCATTAACTCTACCACTATCACTATCACTACCACTACCACTACCCCACTTCCACTGCCACTATCACTACCACTACCACTGCCACTGCCACTACCACTATCACTATCACTATACTACCACTACCACTATCACTACCACTACCACTACCACTGCCACTGCCACTGCCACTACCACTGTACTGCCATTACCTCTACCACTATCACTATCACTACCACTACCACTACCACTATCACTACCACTGCCACTATCACTACCACTACCACTGCCACTGCCACTGCCACTACCACTATCACTATCACTACCACTACCACTACCACTACCACTACCACTACCACTGCCACTGCCACTACCACTATACTGCCATTACCTCTACCACTATCACTATCACTACCACTACCACTACCCCACTTCCACTGCCACTATCACTGCCACTACCACTGCCCCCATAACAACAAATACAACATCAACAATCGCAGCAGCAGCAACAACACTACCACCACCAACAACAACAACGATGTACAGATGGCAGCTGCGAGAAAGGTAAGTGCCAAGTTGAAATGACGACGGGCAACAGTCAGGATCCACCCTGCCATTCCGGAGGTGGGCTCCGCCATTCAGACTGTGATTGTCTGAGACGCTGGACTGGCCAGACATGGTCAGCTTGACCCGGCTTGGCGCATGAATGCCCACACAAGGATGGGCGACCGGCAAACTGCTTGTTCGGGGTCGTCCACCCCAAAACATCCCTTGATGGTTACTGATAACCCGCAGCGAGGCATAGTTCACACCCGCACCCGTTTCCGCCTCGCAGAGCACTCACGCCGCTTTCTTATATCAGGGTAGCTCCAGATCTACCCGGAATACCGCACATCAAAACAGTGGTTTTTCATCTCTGTTGAACGTTAACTGTACCAGGCATGCGTGTGAAGAAAACTTTTTCTTTCTTCATGTTGCTGGTAAGCTAAATTCTGTCCGAACACCTGCATTTAAAACATTGTTTCTAGGAAGGTACTCATCCTGCATGTGTTGTGAAAATTGCTGATAATTTAATGCACAATAGAAATTGTAGCAGGAGCAGGAGGAGGAGGAGAAGATGCAGAAGGAGGAGAAGCAGGAGGAGGAGCAGGAGGATGAGGAGCAGGAGGAGGAGGAGGAGGAGGAGAAGGTGCAGAAGGAGGAGACGCAGGAGGAGGACGAGTAGGGGGACGAGGAGGCGCAGAAAGAGGAGGAGGAGCAGAAGGAGGAGGAGGAGGAGCAGGAGGAGGCGCAGAAGGAGGAGGAGCAGGAGGAGGAGGAAGAGGAGGAGGAGGAAGAAGAGCAGGATGAGGAGGGGGAGGCGCAGGAGAAGAGGAGCAGGAGGAGGAGGAGGAGCAGAAGTCTTGTATTGTTCTGTTCTTGTTATACCGGAGGTCAATTTGTTGCATTTTCTTGACCTAAGGGAAGCGATAAAGGGATACAATGTGACATAGCAACATATATAAGTTTGCTGATTGACAAAAACACAAATTAGTTTCGTAAAAGTATACCTCATTCACAAGCAGACAAGGAGAAACAGGTCCTAGGAAGTCATGACGTATTACTCTCCTTTTCTTTGCAGATTAAACGCTTCAAGACAGTCAAAGTTTCGTGTGTCACTCGCTGGTATACGCTTCTCCAACTCCACGTGGAAAGAAATATTATTTAGATATTTCCGCCTTGGCAATTTGTTATTCCACTTGCATCGCATTTCAATACAAACGACGTCACTTCCTGGTCAGCTCACCTGTAACATGATGGGGACAGGTGGTGAAGGAGAGAAGGGGATGAGCCCGTGGAACGTTTAGTACAGACAGGAGAGGGACAAGACGGGATAAAGGGCGGGGGGGGGGGGGGAGGAGAGAGGGGGGAGGAGGCGCCAGGGGTGTAGCGGGCAAGGGGACCTTAGAAACCGTGGATGGGGAGATGCACAATCAACACTGAGCAATGGAAGGACAATGCAGTCAGAGGAGATGAGGGCGGGGGTTGGGAGATGGGGGTGGAGGGTGGGGGTAGGGGTGGAGTGGGGGAGCGCAGTGGGTGGAGTGGGGTGTGTGAGTAGGACGCTAAGGCATTATAGGTGGGTGTTGGATGTAACAGGTCGGGGTGGGGGTGAAGGGGGTGAAACGAGGTGGGGGTGGGGTGGAAGGTGGGTGTTGAAAGTCAGAAGGTGAATGGGTTCAACTGGAGTAGCGGGCTTTTGAATTTGAACAGATTACTCTAGTGCGGCTCTGTGACAGGAACAAGCTTCGTTGCGTCATTTTGTCAACGTAGCAGGCTATTGAGTCCAAGCATACATCCCACAACAATAATGTAAGGGCGCGTCTGATTGGCTAACTGGCCGCATTGCCTTCTTGGTATTACTTTGTGCTAAATTTGGGCAAAGCTTTGTTAGACACACATTTTCATTTGAATTCCTCTATTCAATCTCCACCTAATGCCTTCGTTTTAGAAGAACACGTGGCTAAAGCCACTGATTGCGAGCAGGAATCGAGGATCTTTCTGCGAAATGCTTAGTAGACATGCATAACCTACCCTACTACTCATATGCAGAGAGAAAAGAAAAGAGATAATTTAAGAGACTTTAACTCAGCCGAGTTATTCTCGTCTGTATCCGCTCTGAAAGATGTCATTCGTACCAATTTTCATTGTTCTGGGACCATTTTTCAACAACAATAACGCAGCCTGCTGTTTTTCAACATGTTCCCTATAGGCAAAGAGTCCACGAACGAATCTGAACTGATTTCACGTGTACACGCTGCTGTTCTTACATCCAGTGAAGGTCTCAGGATGATCTGTCTCGTACACGTTCAGCATCGATGCCAATCTACTCCACGGCTGCACACTTAAAGAGAACATATGCACTGCAGCATTACGGGTGCACATTCCCTGGGAACGACAGCCAGGGATAGGGGTGGAGGTGGAGGAAGAGAGCGGACTTGTAGATGTATGAGTAGGAACGTTACACAACTGGAAATGAATGACAGAGAGGACGAAATATCATGGTATGCTACTACTTAAAAGAAAGTATGGGTTGAAAGCAATGATGGACAGAATAAACAAGGAAGGAGGTGGGGTGGAAAATAGTTGGGGTGGGGAGAGGATTGGGTGGGAAGGAGATGGGTTGGGAAGAGGATGGGATGGGAAAGAGTTGGAGTGGGAAAGAAATGGGGAGGAGGTGGGTCAGGAAGGGAGTGAGGGTTGAAGCGGGGCTGAGTGGTTTGTCAGACAACTGACTGTAGTGAGAATAGGTTGGGATAAATTGGGTTGGGGTTGGGGAGGATGAGGGTAACAGAGTGAGTGGTGGGGATGGGGCTGAGAGCTCGGCCTCTTTGACAGATGTCCCCAATACTGAGTTGGGTCAGGTTGGGTACGCTTGGATTAGGTGGGTCACGTCAACTTGGGCTGCGATGAGGAGGGCGAGGACATGGGGTGGAGAATCGGGGGGATATTTGCTAGCTTGATTGCCTCGTCAAATGGATGTTTTGAGATTGGGTTGGGTTATGGCTGGGTTGTGGTTAGGTGAGTGAAGGTTGGGGATGAAGCTAAGAGTTTAGTTTTTCTGGCAATTGTCTTCTGATTAAGTTGGGTTATGTTTGATAGATGGGTGGGGATATGTTGAGTTGGGCTGCTGGGGAGGAGAAGTGTAGGAGAAATGAGGCTGAGATTATGGCAGACTTGGCTACTGGTTATTTCGAGACTGAGATGGGTTTGGTTGGGTTTGGAGAAGGTGAGGTCAAGATAGAGGGGTAAGTACGGGGCCGACAGTTTGGTAACCAAGACAACTGAACTCTCCTCACTCCACCATGTTATCATTTACCCTGGCGCTGAGGGGTAGGAGGAAGGGTGTGTGTGTGAAAGGGGGGGGGGGGGTGGGTGAAAGGGGGGGGGGAGGGTGAAAGGGGGGGGGCACCAGAGAGGTGGGGAGGAGGACTGAAATGATATCCGCCTCTCAGCAAATCCCCTGATGGCAATCCGTCTGACAGCCCTCGAATTCTGATCACTTATCATCCTCCGCTGGGGGAGTGGTCACTCCGCACACCTAGAACCCCGGCGCCCGGCACTGACCACTGTGACATCACGCGCTCCTTTGAGCATGAGCGCTGACCCGTGCGACCCCTTTCCCCTGCGCGGTGCGCCCGGATTAGCAATTTTCCAAAACACAAGCGCCTCCAGGCGGGCTTCTCCCCGCGCATTCCTACTTCTCCCGCCATATGAACAGAGCACATGGCCTGAACCGAGCCTTGTTGACCTGTCCACACTGATTGGCTGTTTTTGAGATGACAGGATCCTTGGACAAAAAGATGACCTAAAAAACAGCTGGGATAGGAGAGAGAGAGAGGGGGTGGGGTGGAGGGTGGAGGTGGGGGTGGGGAGAAGGAAATATATCATTGCATAGGTGGCAACTTCTCAGCAGATTCTCCATTGTCTTGAGGATGATCAACAGGACCTCATATTGGGAAGAATATCACGTGACGTTAAAAACAGCTGTTGCCAAAATTACCTTCGAGATGACACGTAAAGAAGCAAAATCTTATTTGTTTTGCTTGACGCTTCATTCATCAAGCCGTTGCTGGTGTTTTTGTTGACTGACTAAATACACAGAAACTCCCAAAACGATTGCCTTTTTTGTCATTATTTGATGTAAATGCTTGGACGGCCTTTCACAGACATACTTGAAATTTCAGTCCCGGAGAAAAGTTTTCTTGATGTAAAAGCAGGCATTGATGTCGTCAGAAACACTGTCTTTTAATCGTCTTTCCCAGATCTTTCACTAAACAACTTCCATCATACAGGCGGACACGTAGGGAAGTAGTTTTACACCATCGCATTTTCGTAAAAAAGACGGCGTTGACAAAATCTTCTCGAGATCCTTAAAGGCTCAGGGATCAACACTTCTCGTCGCAAACCGAGAAGACAATGCCTCTCTTCTTCTCTGAAATTCATAAATAATTCTTTTCTCCCTCCTTTCAAAGCAGCACTGAATGAATATGTCAAACCTATAAGCGGCTTAGCTGGTAAACTTCAAAGCTTTCCTCTGGGTTGGTCGGGACGACCGATGGGACAGAAAGCTGTTGACATGTTTTCGAGTTTGGAGGCCTCCATGACTGAGGTCACGGGGCGTCAGGGAAATGACGGCTGGATAAGAATGGAAGAGTAAGGAGGGTCGAGAACTCTTCACGCATGGCACCCGTATTATTCTGACCATATCCGGTCAGCAAAAGGAAAAACGGGGGGTGGGGGCGGAACCAGCTGGCCAGGGGAGGGGATTAGAGACCAGGGAGGACGAGAAGAGGAGGGACGTGTCTTAGAGCGATGACGGAGGGGTGCCGCGCACCCGAGATCGGGCCTGTCCAGCGGGAACAAAGCCTGGCACAAGAGGTGCGGACAGAGAGGAGCCTTGACCCACTAAAGAATTTGGCCATATTTTATTACTGACCAAAGCTGGGCCGGGGAACCGTTTGTGCTTCGTGTATGCTTCTCGTGGCCGCCATAATAACATAATGGCCGCGCTGGACACGGCCGTGGTGGTGGACGGGCGCTGGACAATGGTCGTGGTCACAGGAAGCACCCGTGCGGAACCAGGCCCCGGATGGCGGAGGGCCGTCGGTTATGATGAGGGCTGCCCAATTTCTGGAGACGTGGTCTTTGTCCGTCCCGGCATGCAATCTTCCACCCCGGCCTTCCTTTGTGACCTGAAGTGGGTCACCCCTACGTCCTATGATCGTCATCAATGGAGCCCAATAAAAAGACCCAGATAAAAGGGGGAGGGAGGGGGGCACCCGAGAAATGAAATAACTGACCAGAATCTGTGGACGGGCGCTGGTCAAGGCGCCTTCTGGGCTAATGGTCAATCCACGAGAAGATGGCCGCAGGCACGGACAGTGTCCGGCCACTGGGGCACGTTGCCTCAGCGTGATGGAGGCAGCCACATTGATGGCAATCTCTGTGGAGAGACAGCTCAAGACGGAGATGCTGTTGAGGGATGGGACCCATTTCCAGCGCGATGAGCGGTGCATTGATGTTTATGGGAGTGACCAGTCGTGGATGAATTTTCCTTGCGCTTTGGTGGTCTGCATGAAGGTCCTGCTGTCGTAAAGACGAAGGTCAGGAGATGACGGCAATTAAACGCGTAGACGCCGTTGATGCTTCATCTTCCAAAACTGGCAATAACTCGGGCTTCAACGACGCCGAAGTATCTCAGTAATGTGCAAAAATGGTTGAGATGTCTATCCCGCATGAGCTGTGCGTGTATGACCCAGTATCTTTACCCCAGCACGATCCGTTATTCACGACATAGTAGATAACACGTCTTCGCCATTTTAGAGTTGTTGCGAATGGCCATTGCAAGGGTCACTTAGGTGTACAATTATTTATTTCGTACATTGCACACTTTTTTCACACTTATATAAAGTAAATTTACTTTGTTAAGTCGCTCATACTTGTGCATTTTCTACATCTTTTAACTCATCCAGAGCCACCCGTGAGTTAACATTTTTTTAAGTCTGGTGTCTGAGAAGCGGAGGCAGAAAGGAAAAACACTTTTAAAAAAGTATAATGATATGGTCAGTAGGATTGCCTCTTTACGTCAATCAAAATATCCCACTATATCTCGTGACACGTCTTAACATTACGCGTATATGAACAAGTGCACCAGTACCAACTCAATGTGAATCTTCAAGCGTGAATTTCAAGCAATGTCTGCGTTGCAGATTTAATAATTTCAGGGATTTGCTGTGCATTCATCTTTTTCGATCACACACACACACACACACACACACACACACACACACACACACACACACACACACACACACACACACACACACACACACACACACACACACACACACACACACACCGTCTTAAGAATCAAACGCGAAGTGGCAAACCTTGTGCATACAGAATCAACGCAGTTTGACCAGAGTAACCACAAAGCATGGTATGGCAACTCGCATCCGTGGAGAGCGCTCTCTCTTTTGCATCTCGCTGCTTTAGTGAACAGTTCTCAAACTAGCAAGAGATGTTAACTTTTTATGACAAAATATAGCGCTAAAAGGCGCTATGCATTGACGAATGCTTGAAAGACGAATGCTTGATTTTCGAACACTTGATTGACGAACGCTTAATGGACGAATGCTTGATGGACGAACGCTTGATGAACAAACGCTTGATGGACGAACGCTTGATGGACGAACGCTTGATGGACGAACGATTGATGGACGAACGCTTGGTGGACGAACGCTTGATGGACGAACGCTTGATGGACGAACGCTTGATGGACGAACGCTTGATGGACGAACGCTTGATGGACAAACGTTTGATGGACGAACGTTAAATGGACGAAAGCTTGATGGACGAACTTTTGATGGACGAACGCTTGATGGACGAACGTTTGATGGACAAATGCTTGATGGATGAACGTGTGATGGACGAACGCTAAATGAACGAACGCTAAATGGACGAAAGCTTGATGGACGAACGCTTGATGGACGAACACTAAATAGACGAAAGCTTGATGGACGAACGCTTGATGGACGAACGCTTGATGGACGAACGCTTGATGGACAATCGCTTGATGGACAATCGCTTGATGGACAATCGCTTGATGGCCGTACGCTCGGACAACTGAAACGGTCCTTCTGAGGGCCATACACCTTTTAAAGAAAGAATACCAGCTTCAGACACGCTGTCGCCAGTTGTCTCTCCTGGTGTCCGCGTGCTAGCCATTCATCATGGAGATAATTGAGCACACCATCGCGTGCGGTATTCGTGTGTGAGTGACGGGGTGTCGTGCATTATGAAATACACACGTGTCACCAGCATTCCTCTGTCACCACGTCTCCAAACTGACCGGAATGGCAGGAAGGGTGGGGGTAGTGGACATATGCGTGTCACTCTCTCTCTCTCTCTCTCTCTCTCTCTCTCTCTCTCTCTCTCTCTCTCTCTCTCTCTCTCTCTCTCTCTCTCTCTCTCTCTCTCCCTCTCTCTCTCTATCTCTCTCTCTCTGTATCTCTCTCTCTCTCCCTCTCTCTCTATCTCTCCCTCTCTCTCTATCTCTCTCTCTCTCTCTCTCTCTCTCTCTCTCTCTATCTCTCTCGCTATGTATCCCTCTCGCTATGTATCCCTCTCGCTATGTATCTCTCTCGCTATGTATCTCTCTCTATGTATCTCTCTATGTATCTCTCTCTATGTTAATCTCCCTTTATTTTTCTCTCTCTTTATCTCTCTCTCTGTATTTATCTCTCTGTGTGTATGTATGTATCTATATGTATGTATCTCTCTATGTGTATGTATCTCTTTGTGTCTTTCCCTCGCTCCTCATTCTCTCTGTCTCTGTCTCTCTCTCTCTGTCTCTCTCTCTGTCTCTGTCTCTCTCTCTGTCTCTCTCTCTCTCTCTCTCTGTCCCTCTCTCTCTGTCTCTCTCTCTCTGTCTCTCTCTGTCTCTGTCTCTGTCTCTCTCTCTCTCTCTCTCTGTCCCTCTCTCTCTGTCTCTCTCTCTGTCTCTCTCTCTCTGTGTCTCTCTGTCTCTCTCTCTCTCTCTCTCTCTGTCTCTCTCTCTCTCTCTCTCTCTCTCTCTCTCTCTCTCTCTCTCTCTCTCTCTCTCTGTCTCTGTCTCATCGTGTAGGTCCTTCCGTCGTATATTAGAACGTGTCTCACAGAAGTAACTTGGGTACCTGCAAGCTTCAAAGTGGAAGGTATGGCAGTATCTACAACACGCAAACTTTTCCTTCGCCATTAGAAGTATCTGTAGCTACTTACAGTAGGATGGGGAAGATTGGATGCAAATGAGGAGTTGAAAGGTCATGACTCCTTTGTGGTGAACGTTGACTGGAAGCTGTGAAGTATTCAGTCAGTGGAAAGAGTTTCTTAACATTGTTTTGTTCAAACCCCTCAAATAGTAACCTCATACTTACTGGAAGTAAACCCTATTGATTCTGACAGGGAAAACATATTGGCCCAAGGAACAAACTTCAGAGAAAGTGCATCCCAATTCCTACATTTACAACTACACCATCACTAGTATCACCATTTCCATCACTAGCAGCACTACTATTAGTATTATTACAACCACCATCACTACTAC
>JAWQFJ010023443.1:2500-7500 GCA_034096865.1 Theodoxus fluviatilis | reverse complement strand
GCTTGGGGGGAAGCTAGGCCCCTCTGCATCTCCCTGTGACTTGGGGGGAAGCTAGGCCCCTCTGCATCTCCCTGTGACTTGGGGGAAAGCTAGGCCCCTCTGCATCTCCCTGTGACTTGGGGGGAAGCTAGGACCCTTTGCATCTCCCTGCACGAATGGCAAGGGGCGAAAAATTAGGGAAACGGAGACTTGACCTTATTGTGCTCTAATCCCGCCTCGTGATATTCGTGATCAGCGGACCTTGCATAGCCTGCTAAAGCTCATGGGTCGTCAAACTCCGTCGCTATTCACCATTCTGTCTTTGCGACAAAGCAGGGCGGCAATAAAAAAGACTTCAAGTGTACCAAAAGTCTTCATCGTCACTGCTTGGTGCTAATTTTAGACACGCAGATGAGTCAAATGCAGCTGTAAAGTGTATGTGCATAAGTCCAAATGCAGGATAAAGAAAAAGTGCTCAGTTAGGCGAATTTGGGATAAAATAGTCAAGGATATATACAAGAACACTACCGCATGCTTGAAAATATCGACCACTGCAAGGTAAGTTGAATATTAAATTAAACACTTTCCATCAATTGACACCAAGACGCTTGCCAATTATGTTCCCTATTGAACGTAATACATCACACTTTGAATCTGGTAGGTCACACTAGTAACGTAATACATCACACTTTGAAACTGGTAGGTCACACTAGAAACGTAATACATCACACTTTGAAACGGGTAGGTCACACTAGTAACGTAATACATCACACTTTGAAATGGTAGGTCACACTAGTAACGTAATACATCACACTTTGAAACTGGTAGGTCACACTAGAAACGTAATACATCACACTTTGAAACTGGTAGGTCACACTAGAAACGTAATACATCACACTTTGAAATGGTAGGTCACACTAGTAACGTAATACATCACACTTTGAAACTGGTAGGTCACACTAGTAACGTAATACATCACACTTTGAAATGGTAGGTTACACTAGTAACGTAATACGTCACATTTTGAAACTGGTAGGTCACACTAGAAACGTAATACATCACACTTTGAAATGCTAGGTCACACTAAAAACGTAGTACATCACATTTTGAAACTGGTAGGTCACACTAGAAACGTAGTACATCACACTTTGAAACTGCTAGGTCACACTAGTAACGTAATACATCACACTTTGAAACAGGTAGGTGACACTAGTAACGTAATACATCACACTTTGAAACTGCTAGGTCACACTAGTAACGTAATACATCACACTTTGAAACTGCTAGGTGACACTAGTAACGTAATGCATCACACTTTGAAATGGTAGGTCACACTAGTAACGTAATACATCACACTTTGAAACGGGTAGGTCACACTAGTAACGTAATACGTCACATTTTGAAACTGGTAGGTCACACTAGAAACGTAATACATCACACTTTGAAACTGGTAGGTCACACTAGTAACGTAATACATCACACTTTGAAACTGGTAGGTCACACTAGTAACGTAATACATCACACTTTGAAACTGGTAGGTCACACTAGTAACGTAATACATCACACTTTGAAACTGGTAGGTCACACTAGTAACGTAATACATCACACTTTGAAATGGTAGGTCACACTAGTAACGTAATACATCACACTTTGAAACTGGTAGGTCACACTAGTAACGTAATACATCACACTTTGAAACTGGTAGGTGGCACTAGTAACGTAATACATCGCACCTTAAAACGGGTAGGTCACACTAGTAACGTAATACATCACACTTTGAAACTGCTAGGTCACACTAGTAACGTAACGCATCACACTTTGAAACGGTAGGTCACATTAGAAACATAATACATCATACTTTAAAACTGGTCGGTCACTTTAGTGACGTATACATCACACTTTGAAATTGGTAGATCACACTAGTAACGTAATGCATCACACTTTGAAACTGGTAAGTCATACTAGTAACGTAATACACCACACTTTGAAACTGGTAGGTCACACTAGTAACGTAATGCATCACACTTTGAAACTGGTAGGTCGCACCAGTAACGTAATACATCACACTTGAAACTGGTAGGTCACACTAGTAACGTAATACATCACACTTTGAAACGGGTAGGTGGCACTAGTAACGTAATACATCACACTTTGAAACGGGTAGGTCACACTAGTAACGTAATACATCACACTTTGAAACGGGTAGGTCACACTAGTAACGTAATGCATCACACTTTGAAACTGGTAGATCACACTAGTAACGTAATGCATCACACTTTGAAACTGGTAGGTCTCACTAGTGACGTAATACATCACACTTTGAAACGGGTAGGTCACACTAGTAACGTAATACATCACACTTTGAAACGGGTAGATCACACTAGTAACGTAATGCATCACACTTTGAAACTGGTAGATCACACTAGTAACGTAATACATCACACTTTGAAACTGGTAGGTCACACTAGTAACGTAATACATCACACTTTGAAACTGGTCATTCACACTAGTAACGTAATACATCACACTTTGAATCTGGTAGGTCACACTATTAACGTAATATATCACGGAATCTAAGTCACGTGACCCTCTCCTCTCGTAAAGTGTCCAAGCGAGCTCATAAATCGGCTTCAAACACATTTCATTTTTCTAAAAATTATTTTAAAAGTTTTTCAAACAAGACGTGCTGTCGGAATACATTTTCACTGTTGTTTTGTTTCTACACACAAAAAACGTTGCACCTTTCTTTTAATAGTGGAGTTCGCGTTATATTGATATGCATGAGTTTCACATATGAAAGTAATTGCATGACCCTTAATTGCAATACATATGAATACAATTATGTATCGACAGGTTCATACCGGAAAGGGTAAGCTTGATGAGGGCTGGTTAGCAAGCAGTTTGGAGGAAGATCGGGTATAAAAATGATCGAAGTAAGGATGTCTGGGGCCTCAGAGAATGAGCGTGCAACAGTTCAAACAGAGGACTGGGGACACCAAGGAAAAGGGATGGTGGTCGGAGTGGGGGATGGAGGATGGGGGGTGGGGGTGGGGTGGGTGGGGGTGGGGGTGGGTTTGGGGTGGGTGTGGGAGGTAGGGGATGGGGATGGGGGGTGGGGGTGGGGAATGGGGATGGGGGTGGGGGATGGAAGTGGGGGTGGGGGTGGGTTTGGGGGTGGGGGTGGGTGGGGGTGGGGGTGGGGATGGGGGTGGGGGATGGAGGAGGGGGTGAGGAGTGGGGGTGGGGGTGAGGGGGGTGTTGCAGGTGTTACGCAGTCTGTGCAGGTCTGCACAGTAGGGTGCCTCCACCTCACGCCACTCACCGCCCCGCCGATCGATCAGGGTTGATCAGTGTTCGATGACGGCGGGAAAACAACCACTGTGACATCAATCTCGTCCCGCCAACACTCCGCCGCGCCCCACTCCCTGCCAAGAGGCCTGGGTTATTACAAATGGTCAGGGTAATCGACGTTATGCGATCGCGTTTCCGAGTAGCATCCATTTCTGATGGCTTCTAGGACGTGTGAAAAGACCTGGGAGCCGCCAGATTGGTTTTGAATTGCCCCGGCGAAAGGTGGCGGTCCCCGCTTCAATTCTGTCCCAGTACGGGCGGTTTTGATGGGGAGAATACAAATGTTGTTGGCCCTCCTGTCCCCAGGCCAACACACGCAGACCCTGACCTGCCTGGCGACAGGGCGCGCGTGGTCGTGGGGCAATGGAGGCAATCAAAAGATCCGGTGTTTGCCGGGTGGCCTGTCTTGACGGCCTGACAGTGAAACGCGTGCGGTTATCGAGACATGAAATCTCAAGCTGTTGATGATAGGGGCATTCCAGTCTCCCAGCTGAAGCTGTGATCAGGTTGTATGGTTGAGAATCTGTGCAATACACCCGTTTCTCATGTTCTTGGTGAGGGAGTAGTGAGGTATATATGCCCCGCCCTACGACTTTTGACCTTTACCTGGAAAAGTAATTGATAGGTAATACAAGTAAATGATCCGACCAAATTTACCTTTATCCATGTCAAAACAAATTGATCTTTATACGTGTGGGTTATTAAAGTATGTGGTAATATTTTAAAATGATAAAGCATGATATATGACTTGTGATGCTTTGAATACGAATATCTCACCCCTGCCAGAAATGGGGCCACTAATTATGTCTTCATTATGTCAGACCCATCGTGTCTTGCGAATTGTGTGTGTGTGTGTGTGTGTGTGTGTGTGTGTGTGTGTGTGTGTGTGTGTGTGTGTGTGTGTGTGTGTGTGTGTGTGTGTGTGTGTGTGTGTGTGTGTGTGTGTGTGTGTGTGTGTGTGTGTGGGGTGTGTGGTGTGTGTGTGTGTGTGTGTGTGTGTGTGTGTGTGTGTGTGTCTGTGTGTATGTGTGTGTGTGTGTGTGTGTATGTGTGTGTGTGTGTGTGTGTCTGTGTGTGTGTGTGTGTGTGTCTGTGTGTGTGTGTGTGTGTATGTGTGTGTGTGTGTGTGTGTGTGTGTGTCTGTGTGTGGTTGTGTGTGTCTGTGTGTGTGTGTCTCTGTGTGTGTGTGTGTGTGTGTGTGTGTGTGTGTGTGTGTGTGTGTGTGTGTGTGTGTGTGTGTGTGTGTGTGTGTGTCCCCGATTTGGCTGTGCAATGACATAAGTCATAAGAGGTCACATGAAGTGTCGCATAATAACCAGCTGCAAGCAGAATGAAAACTAGGGCAGAATGAAGCTGAATGACCGTTGACAGTTGAGAGGTAACGAATGGAGGATTTGACAGCAGCAGGTCAACTGAACAGTGACCCTCAGATGACAGTTTTGGAGAATAAAATTTCGCTTCCCTTGCGGGTCGAAATCATTTATTTGAACACGTGCAAAGGAAAAATATCGAGATGGATCGCAGAACTATGTACGGTCAACTTGGCGCGGCTGTTACAGACAAACCGCAAGAAGATTTTGATTTGTAATGGTAAAAGGAGCCCGTGGAGGAGCAGCGGTAAGTACGGTCTTAAATATAACAGAGGAGGAGGAGGAGGAGGAGGAGGAGCA
>JAWQFJ010023442.1:32500-47813 GCA_034096865.1 Theodoxus fluviatilis | reverse complement strand
GCAAACAAAAGAAGAGGGACAGCATGGGAGGAGGTGACAAATGAAGTACGAGCTGACGCTGGCTGGAGTGTGTGTGTGTGTGTGTCACCGTTTATTAAGTTCATCAGCAAGAGGCAAACGAGCAGAAGATCAAGTTTTACAATATGGCAGGATGTCCAAGTGAGAACCATTGAAATTCAGTAAGGAAGGGGTGGAACAAAAATCTGTCTTGATGAGGAAATATATACACACATACACAGTGTCACACACACACACGTCCACGTACACGTACACTCGATCAGCTTCGATCAGCTCGCACTTTTCCCATCAAACTCGTGAAACCCTGGCGATCGTCACACATTTTCTCAGTTACCAAAAATAAAGCAATTTAATCTGAGCCGTGTTTTCATAACACAGATGCAATTTTAATGTATCGTTTTCATAGCATCAGACAACACTAGCATTGTACCCAATGTCAACAGCAGCAGACAGGTTCGAGGACAACAATGTTTACTGGTGTCGCTGAGGTCCGCGCGTCAGCTATAAATAGAACTTGCGCGAAGCTTGAGATGCTCGGCGACCTGCATTCCCAATTGTAAAATGTCAGCTCTTTCAGGACCTATCGATGCAATCAACATACAGCTTTGATAATTTAATGCTGTTCATGGCTTACATTTTCGTTCGATGGGTTTCTAGTGTCCCAAAATACAGCGATTTCTGCGCGAACCGTAGGCAGTGTCGGCCATTTAATTTCGCGGCAGCCTTGGACTTTGCTGTGTAGTCCAACAAATCCTTGGACCACCATAGTCCGCAGTTCAGCCTAAGACTGAACCAAAGTCCACGTTCATGAATTGTAGACTACGACAGTCCACGTTCATGAATTGTAGACTACGACAGTAGCCCGAGACCAGCGCCAGTGGTCTAAGACCACGCTGAAATACCACGTTCATGAATTACACCCCAGGTCTTGCCTGGAGTTGCCAACTTAAAAATGCAAAAATGTGAATAGTTTTAGAAAAATGTCAATAACTCTCTTGTTTGAGCTTGAATCATCAACAGATAAATGATTATTGCTTCCATCTATTGTGATAATTTTTTTTTTGCTGGTGGGTGCTGAGCCTAATAACAAATTTTACCCATTAGAAAAGGGTTAAATTGTGTCGGACCACGAAGACAATACAAGACAGTGCTCTTGCCAGCAATATTTTTGAATTGAAGAAAAACTGAATTATGTTTTGTGACCTCTCACAAGTAATGACAGATTATTTCTGTGTATTATTTGGTTACTTTAATTGTCAGGTGCCACTTGCCAGCTCTTATCACCCAGCACTCTGGCACCATGATAACATTTTCCCTCGAGAATCCATAGCATTGCACAGACTTGAGAAAATGCCTCACCAAAAGAATGTTCCATAAGCTGTCCTTTCTTTCTTCAGATGTTAAACTTGCATGAACTTCAATTGCATACCCACACAAAAGCTGTGCACTTGTGGAGTCAAATTGGACAACTTGACATTTGATTTTCTCATTTTATTGACTCACATGCGAAGCAAAAGTGAGTCTATGTACTCAGCCGTGTCGTCCGTCCGTCCATCCGGGCGTCCGTCCGTCCGTCCGGGCGTAAAAAACTTAAACGTTGGATTTTTCTCGGAGACTATTAAGTCTATCAACACCAAATGTGGCATGATGGTGTATGATGACAAGGCCTCAAAAAACATACATAGTGACTTGACCTTGCTTCAAGGTCAAAGTCACAGGAGCCATAAATGTGGTCTCAAAAACAGTCATTTTTCACATTTTCCCAATTTTCTCCCACGTTATTGAGAATGGCGACCTTAGCTACAAGTGGTATATAGGTCAAAGCAAGCCCTATCTTTTGATACCAGTTTGGTTGACCTTGCTTCAAGGTCAAGGTCACAGGAGCTCTTCAAAGTTGGATTGTATACATATTTTGAAGTGACCTTGACCCTGAACTATGGAAGATAACTGTTTCAAACTTAATAATTATGTGGGGCACATGTTATACTTTCATCATGAGACACATTTGGTCACATATCATCAAGGTCAAGGTCACTTTGACCCTTATGAAAGGTGACCAAAATGCGGGTAGTGAACCACTAAAAGTGACTATATCTCATGGTAGAAAGTGCCAATAAGCACCATTGTGCTTCCTATGTCTTGAATTAATAGCTTTGTGTTGCATGACCTTGGATGACCTTGACCTTGGGTCAAGGTCACATGTATTTTTGTAGGAAAAATGTGTAAAGCATTTCTTAGTTTAGTGTATGATGTCATTGGCAGGTTTAGTTGTTTGACCTTGACCTTGAAGGTCACCTGAAGGTCAAGGTCAGATGAAGGTCAAGGTCAACCATGTGAGTCGTATGGGCTTTGCCCTTCTTGTTGATTTGGTCAAGAAATTTGTGAGATTTCTCTTGACCTAAAGACTGTTGCTGATTTATGTTCATATTACAATTTAATCGAGGATTCTTTGCCTGATCATTTACTTCAGTTCTTGAGTATATGGATGAAGTAAATGTACCATACCAAATTTCTAATGAAAATTCATCTTTTTTCCTTGCAGGTGTCTTTTACTACAAAGATATACCATCCCAACATCAACAGCAATGGCAACATATGTTTGGATATCCTACGTTCACAATGGTCTCCAGCTTTAACAGTGTCAAAAGGCAAGTTGTTTTGAAGCTACAATTCACTTGCAAGAATGATTTTACCATTATTTTAGCCCATTACGACCTACAGTGCGTGATGAAAAAGCCTCCCTAAAACCTGAGGGTTTTTCCGGGGAATAAAGAAGTCGACATCCTTTATTCAAAAAATTATTTCTTCTCTTCTACACATCCTAGAAACAAGATCTAAAAACTGTTAGAAAGGTTAATAAATACTCTACTCCACTACATCATGACTGCAGCTCCTAGAGTACAAAATTTTCCTGTAAAAAATTGGAAAGATGACAAAAATGAAACATTTTCAAGAACACATAATTTTTTGGCTCCAAAATACAATTCAACTCAACTTATTCTCATTGAAACAGTAAAAACTTTACATAGTCTTGAAGCTGATTCATTTTTGCATTTGCAATTAAAATTTCATAAGAATCAGAAAGTTGGCAAAATATTATGACAGATAATGTACACATATGTAAAATCTAAGAAATTTGTCCTTTTGGCATTTGAAAGATATTGCCAACAAAAAAGTATATAACTCAGCTTATATTCAACATATCGACAAAATTCAAACACTGTTTGAAAGTTTAAAGTATGCAAAATATCAGGGTTCCTTCAAGTTCAAAATGGAGTGATTACAAGCGGAGAAACAATCGTTTTTGTGGAGAGATCTGATCTCGCGCAACATGGCTGACGATCCTGCAGCGATCCGTGAAGGGAGCGATATCGAAGCTTAATCAGATGAGGAGTTCGAAACACTTTCGGGAGACTACTGTAGCGATCGTTTGGGTGCAGAACAGTCGCAGGAGTGGTTGGAGTTTCTGGAGGAGGATCGTCAGTCATGTTGCGCGAGATCAGATCTCTCCACAAAAATGATCGTTTCTCCGCTTGTAATCACTCAATTTTCACTCCGTAAACGTGGGAAGGAAGTGTGTTTATTTGGCTACCCAGAATGCTTAGTATCTGCCACGTCATATCCGTGACTAATTTTAGGAAATGCAATGGAAGTATGCTCCACCAAATTTAATACCGATGTTCTACCAACAACTCGATTTTTGACTCACATGCGAAGCAAAAGTGAGTCTATGTACTCACCCTTTTCGTCCGTCCGGGCGTCTGTAAAAAACTTTAACGTTTGATTTTTCTCGGACACTATTAAGTCTATCAACACCCAATTTGGCATGATGGTGTATGATGACAAGGCGTACAAAAACATACATAGTGATTTGACCTTGCTTCAAGGTCAAGGTCGCAGGGGCCGTAAATGTTAAAAAAACAGCCATTTTTCACATTTTCCCAATTTTCTCTGAAGTTTTTGAGATTGGATACCTGACCTATATATGGTATATAGGGGAAAATAATCCCTATCTTTTGATACCAGTTTGGTTGGCCTTGCTTCAAGGTCAAGGTCACAGGAGCTCTTTGAAGTTGAATTGTATACATATTTTGAAGTGACCTTGACCCTGAACTATGGAAGATAACTGTTTCAAACTTAATAATTATGTGGGGCACATGTTATACTTTCATCATGAAACACATTTGGTCACATATCATCAAGGTCAAGGTCACTTTGACCCTTATGAAATGTGACCTAAATGGGGTAGTGAACCACTAAAAGTGACCATATCTCATGGTAGAAAGTGCCAATAAGCACCATTGTGCTTCCTATGTCTTGAATTAACAGCTTTGTGTTGCATGACGTCACATGTATTTTTGTAGGAAAAATGTGTAAAGCAGTTCTTAGTGTATGATGTCATTGCTAGGTTTGGTTGTTTGACCTTGACCTTGAAGGTCATCATAAGGTCAAGGTCATATAAAGGTCAAGGTCAAGCATGTGAGTCATATGGTCTTTGCCCTTCTTGTTTTTTTTCAAAACTCAAGTGAAAAAAAATCAAATCTCAGCTCCTACTTGCTCGAATTTTGATCTGTAAGTGCTGAAAGAAAGCGGATACACTAAGCTTTTCAGCATGCCTAGCGTCTGTCATGTGATATCAAAGACTATTTTTAGAACAGCGATCAGAGTGGAGTACTATCAAATGCCACGCAGGTTTTCGGCGACAAATAAACTTTTTTTCAAAACCTAACGGATAAGTTCCTTTCTTTTCAAAAACAGAAAACTGCCTACCTACTTTGTTGTTTCCATCTTACCTGAAACAAAATGGTGGGTGGGGATGGAGCCCAATGCATTTTGTCTTGCCCACTAATATGTGTAGCCAATCCTGTTTGTGGCAGCTGAGTACTGAGACAGTCCACACTAAATGTGATCTTTATATTTTGCTAGACCAACATTTTTCATATTGCTTACAACACTGTTCATTGCAAGAAAGTTGTGGTGTGCATAAGATGCACATATGCAATATCTCTAGCTTGAAGGGATGGTAGTCTTTGATACATTGAAGCTTTTCTGATCTTATTATTTTTCTATGCTAAAAGTAGACCTCAGCATCAATTTATAGTTTAGCTAACTGCCACAACTGTGGAACTAGAAAATGTCTTCAACATTGTTTAACCCTCTGGACCCCATTAATTTTTCACGGATTTTACTCCCTGCAGCCAGTTATTTTCTGGACGTGCCCCAAAACCGAGACCCCTCTTCTGTTTAAAAATATACAATTATTTTATTATTTGCTATAGAGGCAAACTTTTTGGAGGAAAGATGGAAAATTGAATGCTCTCTCTGATAGACACACTGAAATTTATGTCCATGCAATACAATATGATTTAAAAATAAACTGAGACAACACAAATTAAAAAACGTGTCGAGTGACAGGCTGCCACTGACTCACTCGAGAATAAATTCCCGCATCGCTTCCTTTCTTCACCCTCACTTGACCAGCGTAGCGATACGTTTTGTCGATCATCAAGTCAACGACTTTATTAGTTGAAATAGAGATAAAAAGCATCCGATTTAGATACCTCATCGGGCACATGTTGAGGAGAGTCCATGCGCGAATTTAGAAGTTACCGATCGAGGTAGACACGTTGTTGCGCGATTTCAATTGCGCACGCTGGCTCAGAAATGATTGAGTTCGATTCTGATGAAGAGCGAATCTTTGAAATATTGTTCGATTCTGACTCGGAAGAAGAATTCCATGGCTTCACAGAGGAAGATTTGGTTGAGTTTGCCACAGCAACCAAGAGTGGTCACACGCAGACGGAATCTTAGACTGCGCTGGTTCAACTTCGATTTTGTCATCGGAGTCACTGTCTGCGGCAAACTCGACCAAATCTTCCTCTGTGAAACCATGGAATTCTTCTTCCGAGTCCGAATCGAACAATATTTCGAAGATTCGCTCTTCATCAGGATCGAGCTGAGTCATTTCTGGGCCAGCGTGCGCGATCGAAATCGAGCGGCAGCGTGTCTACCTCGATCAGTAACTTAAAAATTCGATCTAAATTCGCGCACGTGCAGTGAAACAATATGGCGACTATTATTATGAAAGCGAGGCTCTTCTGTGCAGTCTCCATGCGTAGAGAGCTCTCACAATCCCAAGATTCATAGCAAAACCGTCGTCTTTGTTCATAGCAAACAGATTCAAACATGCCTATCAGTTTGTCGACTATAACCGCCGACGGCTGTGAGGGGAGGTAACTACTTCGGCGGTTATGACCGCCGACGGTGCGCAGAGGGTTAAAATTCCCATTTCCAATTTCCTTGTTGACTACGTGGAATGAGTGTTTTGGATATGTAGCAAGTGCAGGAATGTATTAGTGTCAACCATAGTGACATGAATTAGAACATGGACCAAAGGCCCTATGCATTATTAAAGAAAAATCTGCCATGTTGATGCCAAATAAGCATGGAGAAAAATAGTTGGTCTGTGCTCAACTTGATAATGAGTCATTGAGACAAATCTGACTTTTATTATTTAATCTGTTTTGTGTATTTAGTTAGTATATGCAACTTTAGTCAAGCATCTCCTCAGAATTTTCTCTTGCCATGTAAACTTGAGTGACTGGTCTGACCTCTCCAAGCTGAGTCTGCCTGACACCTTATCACAAAGTGCAATGCATGCCCTTCAAAATGATCATAGAATTATGATAGATGCAGTGGTAGACTCGTGCTCTTTTGTATAAATGTTGACTGAAAACAATAGTTTATGAGATAACAGGTTTGTGAAAATACAGTTAGCAGCCAAAGTTTACAGAGAATGGACAGTTTCATTGGCCCCTGGCTCAAAGCTGCAATGCCGTAAATGACCAATGAAAGTGCACATTATGTACAGATGGGCCTCCTATTTGCAGTCTCCCTGTGGGTTCAGGGTAAGAATTGACCCACCGCGTCTCCCAACGCGATTCGTAAGAGGTGAATAACTAGGGACACCGTGACTTGCTTTGTATTAACTCAAACCTGTTCCAGTGATTTTCGTGCTTAATGACCTTACATAGCCAACACAGGCTGATGAGCCGTAAAACACTATCCATCCATCCATTCATCCATCCCATACATCCCATCCATCCATCCATTCATCCATCCCATACATCCCATCCATCCATCCATCCATCCATCCCATACATCCATCCATTCATCCATCCCATACATCCCATACATCCATCCATCCATCCATCCCATACATCCCATCCATCCATCCATTCATCCATCCCATCCATCCCATCCATCCCATCCATCCATCCATCCATCCATCCATCCATCCATCCATCCATCCTATTTGCAGTGATGCCACACTCTGCATGGATGCATTTACATGTAAAGCTGCACCAAGACAATGTTTTGAAACCTGAAACTTGCCAAGAATATGCTGTGATGGTTCAGTTTTCAGAATTTAGTACTCTCTCAAAAGAGCTAGTGACTCCATGGTTGCAAATCCTGTATTTTGATGGAAGTATCTGACCAATATGATTTGGGAGGACCAGTCTATGCATCTTGAAGTATAGTGTGCTACTGCAGGTGTGGGTGTCATGTATATGATTAGATACAAACATTATATCCAAGAAGTATTACATTTTGGCTGAATATTCCCTTCGACACTTTTCTCTGGCTCCCAAACCCCACCTCTGTTCATGAGACATGCTCCAGCTGGAAACTTCAGCAGTTCATATTGGAACATTTCAGAACAGTCAAGCCAGAGTAACCACTAAAAAGGAAATTTAGCCTCATAAGTGTTGGCCTTTTTTCATGGCTGTAACTTTTGATTGATTTGGGGAATGAGATGTCAACTAATATATTTATGAAATGCAGAAATTTTGTTAAAGTGAATTTTGGATGCAGTATTGATATTTGACTCTATACCTTAACTTCTGTCTTTTTTGTTTCCAGTTCTACTATCCATTGCATCCCTCCTGGCGGATCCTAACCCAGATGACCCACTTGTCCCTGAGATAGCTAAGATATACAAGACAGACAGAAAGCGTTACAATGAACTTGCAAAGGAATGGACACGCAAGCATGCAATCAAGGACTCTTGAGGCTGGCGCCAACCGTTTCCCTTCTCTCAGTTCATGTGCTACAAGTCTTTGTCAGATCCTGGAGATGGATGGAACTGCATGTTGAGTCTGGTGCAGGACAGTCTTTCCAAGTCCAAGTCGCACTTGTGCACTACTTAATTACCCGTGTAGCTTCTTAGAGATTTGTTTTATCACTGATGAATGACTGGGTGGAGAACTTTGGTCTGGTGTAAGTGCATCTATCTATTGTTAGGTGAAAGGTGTATGGCTTGAAACGTTCCTAGGTTTGTATGCTTTGTTTGTCCATCTCCACAATGTCTTTGACTTCCTTAATGCTCTCTGCCTACATTTTAATATCTTAGAGACAGGTCACTATGTCTGAAGTGGCCACAGCATCCTTATCCAAATGTATATTGTAAGTGAGAGTTGATGTTCTTTTCTCTGTAGAAATCTATCACTTTTATCCAATCATGAGATTGTGGTGGTCTGCTGGCACTTGGGCTTTTATTGTCACTGGAGATGTCAAGTTTGAGAGATGATTTTGGGGGGCAGGAGACACCTGATCTTGTTTACCAAGTTGGACCTTTATCTTAATGATTCGAAAACCTTTTAAAAATCATTAATGTAAGTAAAATAAAAAATGGTTTTGTATGGCATTCTTTTAATTCGTAACTTTATTTTAACAAAGAATGATCAATCAAGAAAAGGTTAAACGTGTATTGAATGAGAAGTTTGATTTTTGTTCTTAAAGGATGTTTTGGGGTAAAAAAGACATGATTGGTCATTCTATTGCAGTGTTAGTAATAGATTTGTTTGGCTTAGTAACTGTCAAGATGAGGCTGTAAAACCTGAATCCTGCATTTAGGTCATTTTGTATTGGATTTCCACTCTGAGGCTTTGTACAATTTCTGAGTCCAGGGTTGAGGGAACTTACTCTCACACCTTGATGAAATAATCAGTCATCACAGAAGACATAATTGTATGATCGTTCTGGTGTAATCTGCTAAAGTAATGAGATTGCTGCAATTTATTTCCTTATTTAAGACTTGCGTTGCCATTTGTAGATTTTGATTGTTAATGGTCTTCTGTTATGCATATACATGTATGTATATTTAAGTTTTAGATTTTCCTTGGTACTATGATTGTGTCGAGGCAGGAAGTGCTGTGTGCATTGAGCATGTGAATGTGAAGCAAAAGAGATAATACAGTAAACGTGAGGTGCTGATTTGAAGAGAAAAAACTTAAGCCAGTTATAGGTCTCTTCTGCATTGCAATCTGATGGTGTATGTATTGTTCCATACAACCAACTGCCTAAGCTCGGTATTGTCATAATTTCAACAGGTGTTAAGAGTAGAGTGTGTGCTCACCTCAGTATTAGTGGTGCTGGTTGCAAATCAAAGTGTCTGATGCCTTAGTGGCATGCATGGCTTGGACTTACCAGTGATCTAAAAATAAGGGTATGGTGTGCTGTTGTGAAGAGGACTTTTTTTTTTCATTTTGAATCTAGAAAATAAAGATTCATGGATATATTCTCTTTTCTCTCTGTAGCCAGTGTTTTCTTATTCCTTGATGTATGAAATATAAAGACTAGGAAAAACTATTTTGTTATGGTTACCACCAACTAAATTCTTACTGTTGACCCTAAGCTTTTTTTCTATTTTAATATTCTCTCTCCTCAACCCCCACCCCATCCCACCCTCCACCCCGAAAAAAAGTTGAAATTGAAGGTAATCAACGAATTGTCTTCTGGCTCATCTTCCCTGCCCTATGAGCACTCTGGAAATCCACTATTTAAATTTAAAGATGAGTTTTCAGTAGAAGAGAAATTATGTTCAATCTGGCCTCTTAACCCACCCACCCACCACCCCCAGTCAGTATAGAGTAGTCTAGAAGCTGGCCTAGGTACCTTCTTACACATTAGTGCTTGCTTTCAACCCTCTTAACGGCTCCAAGTTACTTTCTTTCCAAGTTGCACCCTCTCTATCCTTATGACCATCTCTTCAGTCACTCCAGATCTCTCTCAATCCCATTCACTTCCTTCAGATCTGCAGTGTGTTGCCATCTGTCATTCCCTTTTCTTTCACACTATTCAAGTATTGCCTAGTAAGTGCGGTACTGTAGTTGCAGTGGTAGATGGTGCAAATAATCCCATCTTGCTGCTTCTTGTTCTTAAGCCTTGTTGGCTGTCATGGGCTGCTTTTGGATGCTGCATGAGTGGGAGCCGTTACGTCTATCTACTGATTTCCATACAGCTGTGGAATCTCGCAAAGCTCCCCCACACCCCAGCATAGTAATACCCCTGCACCACACCAAGGCTCTTGCATGGTCCATGGACCCCCCCTCACCCCCACCCCCCAGTACGAACTTGGACTCAGCAGTGTAAGTAAAATTTTCTGCTCCCGCCCATGGCACCGAAGGTAGGGCTGTGCACACCAGCAGGGAAGGTCAAACTATCGTCAACTGAGGGTCCAGTACTGGCTCGAGTCCAATTTGTGTGGGGTTGCAGTCATGTGGTTTACATGCTTGACTTGCACACCGCCAGCAGATGCAAAGCTTGACATGCTTGAGTTGCATCCTTAAAGGCCAAGTGCTAGTCTCCTTGCTTTCTTCACTCAGCAGTGAACCCCTCTGGGGGTTGGGGGTGAGAATCAACCCACCACGTCTTCCTATGAAGAGGCGAATAATTAAGGAAAGTGTGACAACTTATTCTAACCAACTCTAATGATTTTTTCGTGCCATCAAAGACAGAGGGCCGTAATCATCTATCCATCCATCCACCCACCCATCCAATCCCATCCATCCATCCACCCACCCACCCATCAATCCATCCCACCCACTCATTCATCCCAATAGACCGTTACTAAATCCCGTGTGGAGCCAGACGCTGAATGGTTCTAAAAAAGTTACGCGCTACTCTCCTATACGATAACAAAGACGTCTTGGATGGTACTGTCGTTACTGATATAGCTCGGTCGTGCCAAAGACACTAAGATCTTTCTTTGGTCACGCGCGCATTTTCATTTTCCACGTTTTTGCCGATTGACTGTTGAGAAATTCGGCGCCTCAGAAATGTAGGTTACCCTCAGTTTGCAAGATAATCAGTTTTTCTGAAGAATGACATAGAAATAGGTCAGTATCTAAGCACAACGTGCAAGGATACAGTGGGTCATATTTATAGGAACCAATCGACAGAAAACCCGCTTGAAATGAGTAATGTCTGACGACCAATCACTGAATCAGCGTCTGGCCTCACACGAGATTTAAGGCGTGTTAGTTAGGCGTAGAATCTGGAGAGAATCTCGAGGGCTAAGCGTTGCCTACGTTTCTCGCTCATTAGCCGTAGGTGCGTCTCACTCGCCTCCGACTAGCCATCGAGGCGAGCCACTTGCCTAACAAACGCGCCCTTAGACGCGCGTGTAAATCCAGCCTTGTGGCAGCCAATGGGGAGAAATGACCCGCTCATTTGCAGCCAGACCGCGTGGTTCCCAGGGATGGAGATGTGCCGGAATGACAATGAAAATGGCTCGATGAGCAGGAGGTAAACGTGTATGGTCTGAACACGCACGCAGTGGGCCGAAATACCCTTTAGAAACACGAGACAATCGATCCATGTCAAAAGCCCTTCCATCGTACTGTTACAACGTTCATTAATCATATACCAAATTACAAACTTAAATGAGTTTGATCTCGTACTGCATCTGACATATTGCCCGTTACCAACAGAAGTTCTGGCATTTTTAAAGTGGTGTGGAGGATGTCATCTAGCCTGTGCTCGCCTCCTGCGTTAGCCTTGCGTCTGCTAGTATAAAAAGTTGTAGTGGCAGCAGTAGACCACCATGACTCCCGATGCGATTCGTAAGAGGCGAATAACAAGGGACATCGTGACTTGACCTTGCTCTAACTAGTTTAATTGATTTCATGATTAATGGCCTTACATAGCCTACACAGGCTGGTAGACCTTAAAACTCCATTAATTAAGTGAATCATTTATTCTCCTCAAACCCACATTTCCGGAGGTGACTACGACGAGCGCTTGCGAGCGCTCGCCCTCCAGGGCAGCCGCGCGTTGGATAAGGTGAGCGCCCAGGGGCGCTGTGACCTAGTTCCCATTCCCCCTGTGTGTTGGGGGTAAGAACTGACCCACCGCATCTCCCTACGCAATTCGTACGAGGCGAATAACCAGGGACACCGTGACTTGATTTGCGTGCACCAAAAACTGCTCTAGTGATTTTCGTGCTTAGTGGCCTTATATAGCCTACAAAGGCTGATAGGCCGCAAAACACTATCCATCCATTACCTCTACTTCTTAATGTGGCAGAGCGCTCTGTGGTTTGGGGGTAAGATGTGAACCCCCACGTCTCCCTACACGATTTTAAAAAGTCGAATAACCGGAAACTGTTGATTGACTTTTACTGTAAAATTCTCGTGATATTTCGTAACCGATGACTTTTTGTACTCTGCTGCACAGAACGACAGACCGTAATACGCCAGTCATCCATTCATCCATCCACAGAACTCGCGGCAGAGGCTTCGAGTGTTCACAGTTCACACAGGAAGGTCACAAGCATGCGTCATCTCGTGCAGATGACGTCACACGAGCGCTGCAGAGGTTGTCAGAACCTGACACAGGAGAGTTCAGAGCTTGCGCTTGACGTAGGCAGGTGTCGAGGCACAGTGAGTACGCTCGCAACCTCACGGGGCAAATGGTGGAAAAATGACACAGATTACGTAATTTGAGGCGTACAGGTGTCCCATGACTGAACTGAAATGGCGAACCTTGCATGCATTGAAGTCTTGTGCATACGTGCCGAAAGGAAAAGTTCGAAAGATGAAAATGTTTATGGCCTTCAATCCGGATTAAAGGACGATTCGATTCACGGTTCACGATTCACAATATTTTTTTGTCCAAAATATGAAAGTCTTATTTGATGGAATACAACTCTGGTGATTAAACATAAATTTAACGCAAGTTACATAACGGTGTACATAGGAAAAAAGGGGGAAATAAAATTAGACTTTAGAGAGAAGCATGTACAGTTAAATATGGGCGAGAATATTTATGTACAAACACAACTACTGACAGATCTATACACAATTTAAAAATACATGTAGAAAAAGAGCAAATCCCTACCCCAATGATATACACAATTCCATCCCCTCACTTCTATCCTCCCCTACCACAATCTTGGTATGACTAAAACCTCCATTTCTCTCCCCATTCCGCCCTCCTTGTGCAGGGATGCAGGCAGCATAGCAGTGTTGAGACGTCGCACGGAAAAAACCGTGCAGTTCTGCTTTTGATGGAGACAAAGCGTCGGCTTGAGGGTATCACGTTTTCAAAAAATGCCCTTGAAAGGTCGTTTGAATATTACAACAAACCTCTTTTCATGTATACAAGAGGTCAGTGTCACGCGAACTTTCAGAGCCCAATCATGGACTCTGGCATATCAACTGTCCACATTCCGGCTCACACACACATGCAACCTGTTTCTGTCTGCCCTTATGTGAACGTTTCTCCGTGTTAAGAGGAGGGACTAACAAACTTTTATTTAAACCTTCACCTGTCTGTCTTTTACTAGAGTAACATCAGGATTCAACATCCATTTCAAGATCACAATGTTCTTCTAGAACAAGACTACAGTACTGTGTCGGTATAGTCACGACTTCCTGGGCACGGTGTATTGTCTTTGTGCAACATCGATGGAATCGCTTGCCCACCGTTGGGCCCATTGCTTGACCTACGGCAAGTAATGACTTCCGTGTGGGCTGATTGAGGACTGTCATGGCCGTTTGCAAAGGTGACGTCGTTTGCCATTAGTAAAGAGCTATAACAACTCCTTGTTGGACGGGAGACGGGAACAGGTGCAACGTTCCCTGACCCACGTCTCCTATCTCGAACAGCAGTTTATTTGGAGTTGCCAGGGAAGGCAGCAAGAAGAGAAAAACGCACGTTGGGGCGGTAAGAATAGACCCACTGAATCTCCGGTCGCGACTCGAACGAATATCGAGACTCTCCTTGCTCGTTCTGTAGCGAGCTGTAGTGATTTCGTCAGCAATGGCCTGCAGAGGCTGACACTCTCTTTACTGTCTTCATTGTCGCCGTCATCGTCGTATTA
The DNA here is from genome assembly GCA_034096865.1 of Theodoxus fluviatilis. NCBI lineage: Eukaryota > Metazoa > Mollusca > Gastropoda > Cycloneritida > Neritidae > Theodoxus > Theodoxus fluviatilis. The sequence continues at coordinate 33,628 of JAWQFJ010023442.1, read as the reverse complement.
ATCGTCGTCGTGAGAAGGAGGAGGAGTGGGACACAAGGAGTGGAGACTGTAACGTACGACACTGGAAACGTGCTTCAAGAGGAAACGAGACAAAAGAAAAATGATTCAATAAAGGGGGGAGTACGGTAGAACAACAAGGACAAGGAAAAGAGGGTGGAAATGGTGGAGAAGAATGAATGAATGAATGAATGAATGAATGAATGAATGAATGAATGAATGAATGCATGAGTGAATGAATGAATGCATGCATGAGTGAATGAATGAATGAATGAATGAATGAAGCTTTACCGCCTGTCAGTTTATGTAGGTTATTGAAGGCCAATGACTGGAAATCACACGAGCTAATCAAAGCAGGGGGAGGTCAAGCCTTGACTACCATAGTTGTTCTTTTCGAATCGCGTAGGGAGACGTAGTGGGTCTATTCTTACCCCTAACCCACAGGGGGTTTACAGAAGAGAAACTTTCTTTGAAAATCGAACAGTGCGGGGTCAAAAGAAGATCGATAAGGAGAAGTGAGGAAATGGAGAGAAATGCTGCTACCAATAGACAACAGCCGGAACTCCAGCCTCGAATGCGGTTGCATGTGTCATGGAGCATCAAGGGGTTCTCTTCTTGGAAATGTTACTGAGGGAACCTCTCGTGCTGATACTTCATGGAGAGACCTACAACCATGAAGAGATGACAAACTCTGACAGCCTGTGAGAATTTTTGTTTAGTTTCGTGTCATATTCCGATACAAGCTGGCTTTGCTGCCTCAGTGGCCAGGAATATGATACAACGCATGTTTAGACTCGAATGTCACCCATCATCACAAAACCAATCGAAATTCATACTTAGTACTTGTTATCCCAAAACCAATCCGAAATTCATGCTTAGGTACCGTACCATATTTTGAGTTGCACCTACATATTTAGGTAATAATGTTTTCAATGATGAATAGATGAATAGAGTTTTACGGCCAGCCAGCCTTTGTATGCTCTGTAAGGTCATTTATCACGAAAAGCATTACAGCTGGTTAGAATTAGAGCAATCCAAGTCACGATATATGAAGTTGTTTGCTTTTTACGAATCGCGTGTAGAGACGTTCTATGTCAGTTCTTACCCCAAGCAAATCTGAGATTATTTCAA
>JAWQFJ010023442.1:20000-27500 GCA_034096865.1 Theodoxus fluviatilis | reverse complement strand
CCTTGGTCCTTCACACAGCAGTCGCCTTCCCAGCCTGTCTGCGGCCATCTGCCATCCTCTGGCAGCAGTCTCGGCACTCAGAAGGTAGGCACCAGCAGCAGTCTCTGACTCTGGGGCGTTGTCTTGTGATCCCTGCAACTACGTCCATGCTCTGTCTTGCTGTTGGTCAGGGGTCGACAGTGTATGTGAATCCCAATGTGTTTTGGTAGTGAGAAAAGACCCACTGTGTCTCTATTTGTAACGGATGTTGAGTATTATTTGCTCATAACAACCCGCAACAGTGATTGAAGTATTGAAAAGCCTTCTGTTGCCTTTGAAGGATGTTACACCGTAAATCCTCATCCAGCTATTCGTTAATCTAGGCAGGCAGCAAGCTAGCCAGCGAGCAAACCAACCAATTTGGTTCAGCTAGACATCTTCTCTTCCAGCTAGCCAGCCAGACTATTAATCCAGCTAGCCAGCCAATCTATTCATCCTGCTATCCAAACAGACATCGATTCAGCAAGTCAACAATCAGTGTTGCTATGTAAAAGTCCATTGATGACAACGTCTGCTAGTCGGTGATATCCTTGCCTGTTGACAGTCTGACATCCGGGTGAAAAATATTTTGCCAGGTTTAATAGACATCTTGACATTGATACTCAAAGACATGTTGACACCAAACATTATGTGGGCGTGTAGCCGTATGATAAACACAGAGTACACAGTATGGAATTCTGGCAGCTACGATTACCCTGCAGGTATATCTTGCTCTGACTTGATAAGGTTGTTCTTAACCGGGAGAAACACTCTGCCCATGAACTTGTCCCGAGAGTACGAAAAGACCACCTAGCGGGAGTTGTCTGCCCGAGCCACGCATTAGGCTTCTTCAGGAGTACGAAGCGCTGCATGAGCGCTTAATATTGGCAATTGAGCGCTCTTTGCCTCTCCTGAACACCTACAGATTTGTGCAGCGCTTCACTTGTTAAAGGGGAGGTAAATCTTCTGCGCCCCATGTTGTGTTGATAGACGCTAAGAAAGTGTTTTCTTTGCCACAGACATCGTTCATGCACGTTTAAATGTATTCTGCATGAATAAAGTCCACTACTGTGTCATCCTTACTTGCCATTACTCGCGCATACAGGGCGCTTGGGGCAAATAAAGCCCGTTCCAGTCCCAAAATGGTGTTTCTGAGGGTTATTTTATGCATCGACGGCCAGTGCGGGATCGAAGACGCCATTTTGAAAATGATGCAAAATCGTCTGAATCACCTCGGATAGGTGATGCAAAGCGCTGCTCAGCGCTGAGTGAATCACGCCACAAAATTGCTGTTCAGGAGTGAATCACATGCAGCACTGAGCAGCGCTTTGCAGCGCTGCGCCTCCTGAACAAGCCAATTTACACGAGAATCCGCGCAGTACCGCTCAGCTCTGGGGCCCGACTTTCGAGTGGATTCGACTTTTACCCACATCTCACTTTGAATAATAGAGCAATTTCTAAGAATTATTGGTGTATTTTTACATGATGCGTTGAGAAATGAATACTGTTATTTAGTTACCGTTTCTTTGTTTCTGTATCAGTTATTCTCAAAATGAAAATGAGCGTTCTGCATGCGAGATGAGGAAAAAAATGGCGGTTTGTTCCCCCGGTCAGATCATGTCCCGGAAACACTTCGTACGCTTCAAACCTACGGTTCGTGAACAGAATCCTCGCTCGACTAAAAACGGCCTACAACTGACCTCGGATTTCGCATGGGGGCTATCTTAGTCCACGATCTCACTTGGAAACAGGTAGCTAATCTTCAAGGAAAATACAGACTGAACATTCTGACTGAAAGGTTTGAACTTGCAATTCCTTCAAGGAAAATACAGACTGAACATTCTGACTGAAAGGTTTGAACTTGCAATTCCTTGATGAAATGACAACATTCAGTAATATCTGTGCATTCTGATTTTTTCAGCCATGCTCTAGTCTTTCATTGTCAGTTGTAGAGCATCAAGGATGGACACCTACACACACACACGAATCAAAATTAATCACTGCGCCTGTGATTCTTGGATGAGGCCTCTGGAGATGTTGTGGAGGTAGAGTGAAGGAGTGAAGACAGCAGGAAAAGTGAGGACAGCTTTGAGAAGGGAGTGATTGGTTGAAGAGGTTTACTCATGGTGGATAACAGCTCTCATAGCGTGTAACGTCTTGGATTAAACCTCCGCAGGCTGGCCACACTAGTGGACTCGTCTGAGGAGAGGGGTGTGGGGAAGACAGTGAAGATGACGTAACATACAAGCTGACGGGCCACATGCTCTGATTGGCTGTGTTATTACATAGGCGGTTGTGCTCGAAAATGCCCATGGTCGCCATTTACACAGATCGCTGAAAATATACTCCTCTGCGTCTAGTTAGCTCGTCACTTTAGGTTTGTGTTCTCCGGTAAATACAGGAAGTATGGTGTGGTTTCACATGACGTCATCAGTTTGTGCGTGGCGGACAGAAAGCCCGCCAGCAGGCATACATTGCGAGCCATTCGCTACTATTGATATTTGTCAACTTAAAATTAAATATGCTCGCGCCGCACCTGATAGACATCCATCAAACACAGACAAAGAAAGCGGATACATGCAGATTTATGTCTCATTCATTCACTGTTTCAATCAAAACGAGATAAAAGCTACACGAACGCGAACTCGCAAAAACTTCAGTGAATAATACGGAGACTAGATGTCAACTTTGAAATAAAATGATTCACGCCACACCCGACAGACATCCGTAAAACTTTGCTAAACGATAGAGGAAACATGCAAATTTATGTCACACTTACCTTACTTGTCTTTAATTCAAAGCAGAATTTAGGCGATCTGACAACTTACAAAAATACATTTTCACGCACAGCTTAGTTATTGGATTTCCTTTGCAACTGATGCTTGTCGTTGTCTTTATCTTGATTTAAAAAAAGGAGTTGGGTTTCCTCTCGTTCTGGAGCGCGAAGGCTTGACTCTCTCCACCTCTCCACAAGATGGCTGAAATCCTGTCATAAATATCGCGTAAGGAAAACTGCAGCCAATAACGGCGCGATTTCAATATACGATACATTGTTAACTGTAGTCTTATTTATTTCTTGTCGATTATTCGTGGTTTTACGTCCACCGAAAGAAACGAGCAACCCCCAAAAAGTCAGCACGGTCATGCACGCTTAAAAAAAAAGCTGCATACGAAGTGCGTTTTTCCGCCAGAGAGTTAACTCCACCTGAAATGTGCACCACTGCATACGCATCCGCATGGAGTCAAAGAGCGCTTAGTCCCCTTGTTGGTCTGCACGCACCCGGTGCCATCGTTGGAAGACTTCGTGGTGACGCTGTATGAAGTCCCGACACTTTTTGTGTCTATCCCATGCATGATTTCGGCACTGCACACCCTTCTCCCCTCTCCCCGCTCATCCCCCTTCCCTCAAAGCCCCTTACACACCCCCCACCCCACCCCCCACCCCCCACCCCTCGCAGTTGAAATCCTTAGCGGCTGGACTTTAGCAGCATATTTTACACAGTACAGACCATTCGAGCATTACGTAATTTAGACTATACAGTGACTGTCAAATTTCTAAAAAATTGCATCCGTTTTGTTGCAGGCACTGCAGACGATCCTACGACAGACAAGGCAGACTGCAGATGGCGTACACTGTGATGCACTACGTGCTGATGGCTGCCAGCGTCTTCATGCTGGCAGCCTTCTTGGTGGGCCTGGTCTGCCTGTACCTGCGTTCCCGCCACGTTCCGCACTGCATCATCAGGAGACGCAGCCCACACAAGATCATCCAAGTCAAACCCATCTCCCATAGTGGCGAGGAGGTAGACCTCAACTCTGGACAGGAAGTTGTTGACCGCATGCAGGTCGTGGCAGGTGTTGATTCAAGACGGGGAGAAAGGCTCCATTAGGAATCTGTCAAATGATGGTGAAAGTCCTGCGTGAAATCAGTGACTGGAAAATGGCTGACTTGATTTCAGTGAGACCTGAAGGAACTAAGCGCCTAATCCACTGCCAGGGCTTTGTTTGTGCCTGCAACACGATTCATGGATGCTACTGCTGGAGATCATGTTGATGATATATCTGTGTGCTCTAATTCTATTTTTGTGTTCAAAGTGAGAAGTATCTCAATGCACCAAAAGGACACCAGTATGTCTGACTTCATCGGTGATTTTCTTAGTTTTGATAAAGATGTGGATGTTCTCTTACCTTTGACACACATTCGTCAGATATTTAGAAAACAATTAGAAAATTACAAACGAAGGAATATATTTGTTTATATAATTTTCAAAAGAAATTTTTCGTCTGAATGCTGCGGAAAAAGCGACGAACTCTTGTGAAGACAGTCCCCCATTTGCTCACAAAAGTGGTTTTTGCTTTTGAAATACCTAGCGATTTCTTACAGGAACACAGCAAATCTTTCATGAAAGACTATTCTGCATGGATTTTAAGGGTCGAAATTCAGTCGCACAGTTTTCCCGACGTTGTGCTGTGTTCGAGGTACTTATATTGTGTGTGACTATAGCCCAGGCATGCTGTTGCAGTCACTCAGAGTTCACGCAGTAAAGAGGAAGTGTCCTACAACTACCACGAGGATCGATCGCATCACAAACAGTAGCGGTAATGGCCGTGTTGACTTATCTGTTTCCGCCGCCTCTTTTCCCCACACTCTTGTAGTTGGCCTCTCTGCAGAACGCACAAGCGTCCACTTCCACGATGACTGTGCAAAACTTCCATTTGATTGTCTCTTGCCGTGTTTAGAATTGACGGAGGAGAAAGTGACAGAAGCAAACAAGAACCATGTAGTTGTATTTCTCCCTAAGCGGCTCAGGAGTCATTCCCGGTTGATTTTGTACCAGTCCGCTATGTGCCTTGTTTCGATCCACTGTGCAGTTTTCACTGTCAGCTGTCAGTTTCCATAGGAAAAGTGATTTGACTGAAGCTGACTTTATTTATTGTCTTGAGGGTAAGGAACCTACACATTTTGGAAGTTTATATGTCCTGTGTCTAAAGATACGTGGAACTCAAGATGCTATCATCAACCTTGATATCTTTTGTTCTGCCGAGAACTATTGTCGTAGAGCAAGAAACATTCTGAAAAGGAGATACTGAAAATGTGGTTTCTGCCCATGTATGGAGGAGCGGAGGTAGGGGGTAAAGAGGAATGGAAGCGTGAGATTTGTCCGATTACAAACCCAACATCGTACGCAAACGTTTTTCATTTGGGTCATACTGGACAGTTTTCAGAATCTGAATGAATGAATGTGTAATGAAAGGTACCTTTGACCATTCTATATTTTGGACCTCCAGCATAGTGCATTTTGAGATTTAGTTAAATTTAAGGTAAATATAAAAGGTTTTTTATGATAACATGCTTGGACACTTCCAATTCGGACAAGTATTTGAGAACATTATCTTTCTGTGTCAACAATTTAGTTATAGAAATAATTGGTGTTGAACTTAATTTCCTCCATCAACATTTACTTGTCAAAAACTGGAGGCCGAGTCGTATGCATTCATTGTTGTTAAACATTGCATTGTCATTTAATCACATCCTTTCCGTGTCACAAACGTACGTTGTGCAGTGCATTTTGCTGTCCATGCATATAGAGCACTTCCTCCGGCTTGTGAGATTGTTCATGTGATTTGTTCATGCTGTTCTCAAGCTAGAGAGAGAGAGAGAGAGAGAGAGAGAGAGAGAGAGAGAGAGAGAGAGAGAGAGAGAGAGAACTCTATTTTAAATAAAGGCCACCAGAATGCGAAATGTTTTGTCTGAAATGTAGCCCTCGAAAAATAAAATAGTCGTTTTGAGTTGAGTTTGAGTTGATGTTAGTTGAGCTCAGCTGAGTAAAGCCGAGGTAAGTTAAAGGAAGTTCCGTTTCGTTGAGCTGAGCTAAGCAAATTAAGTTGACTTGAGATGAACGTATTTGAGCTGAGATGAGATGAGATTTTAGTTGAGTGCAATTCAACTGAACTGAGCTTATGTGAGATGAGCTGAGTTCAGTTGAGCAAAACTGAATTGTTTGAGCAAAACTGAATTGTTTGACTCGAAATGATGAGCTCGATTAAGATGAATAGAGCTGAGTCGAATGGAGCCAAGTTAAGTGGTGTTGAGCTGAGTTAAAATGAGTTTAATTTTGTAGAGCTGGGTTAGATAGAATCATGTCACGGAAGATACCAAATAAGCACTAGCAACGAGATTCTTGCAACAAGCCACCTGTAGGTGGGGGGTGAGAATAGACCCACCGCTACGCGATTCGTAAGAGGTGAATGACAACGGACACCGTGACTCGATTTGAGTTTACTCTAAACTGTTCTAGTGATTTTTCGTGTTCAATGGCCTAACGTAGCCTACAAAGACTGTTAGGTCGTAAAACTCCATCCATCCATCCATTCATCCATCCGTCCATCCATCCGTCCGTCCATCCATCCATCCATCAATCCGTCCGTCCGTCCATCCATCCATCAATCCGTCCGTCCATCCGTCCTTCAAGCCGTCCATCACGCCGTCCGTCCGTCCATCTATATATCCATCCATCCATCCATCCATCCGTCCATCCATCCATCCATCCATCCATCCATCCATCCATCCATCCATCCATCCATCAATCAATCCGTCCGTCCATCCGTCCTTCAAGCCGTCCATCACGCCGTCCGTCCGTCCATCTATATATCCATCCATCCATCCATCCATCCATCCATCCATTCATCCATCCGTCCATCCATCCATCCGTCCGTCCATCCATCCATCCATCCATCCATCCATCAATCAATCCGTCCGTCCATCTATCAATCCGTCCGTCCATCCGTCCTTCAAGCCGTCCATCACGCCGTCCGTCCGTCCATCTATATATCCATCCATCCATCCACTCACCCATCCATCCATCCATCCGTCCATCCATCCGTCCTTTAAGCCGTCCATCACGCCGTCCGTCCGTCCATCTATATATCCATCCATCCATCCATCCATCCATCCACCCACCCATATCCATCCATCCATCCATCCATCCATCCATCCATCCATCCATCAATCCGTCCGTCCATCCGTCCTTCAAGCCGTCCATCACGCCGTCCGTCCGTCCATCTATATATCCATCCATCCATCCATCCATCCACCCACCCATCCATCCATCCATCCATCCATCCATCCATCCATCCATCCATCCATCCATCCATCCATCCATCCATCCGTCCGCCCATCCATCCGTCCTTCAAGCCGTCCATCACGCCGTCCGTCCGTCCATCTATATATCCATCCATCCATCCATCCATCCATCCATCCACCCACCCACCCATATCCATCCATCCATCCATCCATCCATCCATCCACCCACCCACCCACCCACCCACCCACCCACCCATCCACCCATCCACCCATCCACCCATCCACCCATCCACCCATCCATCCATCCATCCATCCATCCATCCATCCATCCATCTTGCGACAATGATGCTTTCATTAGGATTCGTCACGAACGCGTTCAATCAAAACGCGGCGGGAAT
>JAWQFJ010023442.1:10000-15000 GCA_034096865.1 Theodoxus fluviatilis | reverse complement strand
TCCAAACTCAGAACTCCCCATGCATCCTGTGCTTCCTACGGGAGTTTGCAGCCCTTCAGCAGACGTCGATGAGAGACCTTGTAGGTGGTGAGGACTTGCCTCGAGCCAGGAAGATCTTTCCCAGCGGACAGAGTCCCCTTCGAGCGGAGAGAGCGTCCCAATATTTGACAGGGCTTGCTGGCTCAGTCTGTTTCAATTTCCGATATTTGCCCCGGCTTCCCTGCTCCTCCCCTGGCCTGGAAGGAGTGGGACACAGGCCAGGGGAGAGACAGACGATGTGCTTGGTGGTGAAGGCAGAGAAGGGAGGGAGAGGTGGGTGCGTGGGTGAGTGTGAGAATGGGAGAAAATGAAGGTGATTTATGAGAGAGAGAAAGAGAGAGAGAGAGACAGAGAGAGAGACAGAGAGACAGAGAGAGAGAGAGACAGAGAGACAGAGAGAGAGAGAGATACAGACAGACAGACAGACAGACAGACAGACAGACAGGCAGGCAGGCAGGCAGACAGGCAGACAGACTGACAGGCATGTAGACAGGCAGGCAGGCAGGTTGGCAGGCAGCAGGCAGACACACAAACATAGACAGATAGGGAAAAAGACTGAGAGATAACAGACACTCAAACTGAGAAAGAGAAAAAGAGAGAGAGAGAGAGAAAGAGAGAGAGAGAGAGAAAGAGAGAAAGAGAGAGAGTCACAGACAGACAGAGAGACAGAGAGAGAGACAGAGGGACAGAGAAAGAGAGAAAGAGAGAGAGACAGAGAAACACAGAGAGAGAGAGAGACATAGACAGAGACAGAGAGAGAGAGAGAGAGAGAGAGAGAGAGAGAGAGAGAGAGAGAGAGAGAGAGAGAGAGAAACTAAGGCTAGGGGAGGAGGGTGTCAAATAGAGAGGAGAGTTTGTCAAGAGACTTGAGCAAGAGAGGAAGCGAGGGGGTGGGAGTAGGGGAGATTGTGCGAAGAGGACCGAGAGAGGGAAGGAGAGAGGGTGTGGCAGCAAGGTCGAGTGAGAAAAGACCTTCTTTGTAAGACTGATTGATGGGGGATTTTCGGAGTTATCTCCCGTTTGAGCCTCGGCGGATGTGACGCGATCAGCTTTTTTTTCCAATCCTGAGTCTGTGCGTTTATGACGTACACCAGGGCACTGTGGAGACAAGGATTCGTCCACATACTCGTAGATTACAATGTCTTACGAGTATGTGGTTGTTGTTGCTAGCGAGCAGCAGCAGCAGCGGCAGCAGTAAAAATACGAGAACAAACCTACGCATGTACTGATGTAATGCCTGGCGCAAACATTTTATAACCCAGTGCCAAAAAAGCTTATGTCAATGTGATTTTAGATAAGCTTAGGGGGATATCATATGCTGTTGACGTGACCGCGGTGGAGAAGTCATTAGAGGAAGTTATCGTTCTGTCGAATTGACAAAAGATGCATCGACCGATGTAAGTATTTGCACCTTTGGCAGGTCGCAGACAGACGAATTGGAGCACTCAATGGATCTCGGCTTCCAATGAGAAACTGTGTTCATGAAAGGCGCCAATCACAAACAAGCATACCAACATTCCTACTTAGAAGGAAAAAAGGGGAATGGGGGTGGGTGGTGCGTGAGATGAGAGGGTTAAGGGGGGGGGGGGTGGGGGGGGTGGTGCGAGGGATGGGAGGATTAAGGGTGGGTGGGGTGGGTGGTGCGTGGGATGGGAGGGTTAAGGGTGGGTGGGGTGGGTGGTGCGTGGGATGGGAGGATTAAGGGTGGGTGGGGTGGGTGGTGCGTGGGATGGGAGGGTTAAGGATGGGTGGGGTGGGTGGTGCGTGGGATGGGAGGGTTAAGGGTGGGTGGGGTGGGTGGTGCGTGGGATGGGAGGGTTAAGGGTGGGTGGGGTGGGTGGTGCGTGGGATGGGAGGGTTAAAGGTGGGTGAGGTGGGTGGTGCGTGGGATGGGAGGGTTAAGGGTGGGTGGGGTGGGTGGTGGGTGGGATGGGAGGGTTAAGGGTGGGTGGGGTGGGTGGTGCGTGGGATGGGAGGGTTAAGGGTGGGTGGGGTGGGTGGTGCGTGGGATGGGAGGGTTAAGGGTGGGTGGGGTGGGTGGTGCGTGGGATGGGAGGGTTAAGGGTGGGTGGGGTGGGAGGAAGCACATGTACGCAGTAAACACACTTCACCAAGACACAAATCATATTATTGCTCGGGTCTCCCCAATTCTTCTGTGCTGATGAGGTTGATCATCCGCAATTCAGCTTTAAATAACCATTCTTAAATCTGTTTACCCTTCAGAGAAAATATTAAATCGATGTGCCCGAAGCCCGCATGGCAAAAAAGAGAAGTTTTTTTGTGCGGTATTTGGAAGAACATGTACATGCCACTTGTATGAGTTTGTCTGCTGCTTGCGATGCTGCAGTGATCATGTCATCAAGTGCAAGCAACACCAGCAGCACTTCCGGCAGCTTTTAAAAACGTGTTGACAAATAAGCATGAGACGCTTGCACCTCGTAATTCTGAAACTGTTGCAATGCAAAAACGACATAACTGTAGCAATCAATCGACCGACCACAACAGGCAGAAGATCAGAACAAATAGTATCAGTACTCCATAGCACCGACGTTAAAACTTCATTACACATTTATTGTATTCAAGTTTTATGCATTGGCACGTTACGTATTAGTCAGGCACGGCTCATTCCGAAACAGTAACCCTGAAAGACAACAGGTTCCGGTGAAAAGTAATGCTTTGATGGAGCGCTACGAACTTTTAAAAGGGGTTTCTAAGCCTAACTTTTCTTTTCTCTCATTTTCATTTCGGCACGGCGCGGTGCTCAGTGCAGCTGCAGCCAGTGTTTCCCAGGGAAGTGTAGCGAGCAGCGTCTGTCTCCGCCAGTCTCCTGATGAGACGTGAGGCAGAAGCCAACATGTCCAAGTCCGCGGGCGCGTTTTCTCACTCCCACGCACAAACCTAATTAGTTTCAGTTCGCTACCTTCGCTTCCACCTCATTGGCTGTCCGTGCTGATTGGACTGCAGTGACGTAATGGGCAGGGAAGGAAACTACAGGGGGGCAAGGGTGGGGGGCTACGAGGGGTGATGGTTGAGGGGAGGGAGGCGACGAGGAAATTGCAACAGCTTTCCCCCTAGCTATGTTACGTAACACCGGGGACATCTCTTGTTTTCATGGCGACTATCGAATTCGGCAGCCATTAAAACGTGCAGTTTTTGTGTGCAGAGAAACGCTCCCCTTGCTAGGAAAACTAACAGGCGATCGAAGCACCGCGGACAACCCAGGCGGACGAGCCTCTGCAAGGACTGGTCGTGCGGCAGCGCAATATTGAACTGGACGGGTCCACCGAGTGGGAAGGCAGGCAGACAGGCAGGCAGGCAGGACGGCCGCGAGTCGCCCAGAGCTATCGATTTTTACAGCAGGCGTAACCATCTTCATTCCACGAGGCGCGGGAACTCCCCCCACCCCCCTCCACCCCCCACTCCCCTCAAGACGGCGCCCAGATGCGAGAGCCCGATCCATGTCGTTTTCAATCAATCGGTCGTCAGGAGGAACTTACACAGCCTCTCCCGCGCTGCTCGTTTCTGTGTCTTGTCGACGCCGCAGCCTGGACGGCGCCATTTGACGCGGAGGCGAATGCCTCACTGTTGCCCACACTGCCGCCTCCCTCCTCCTCCCCCTCCTCCTCGTGGCTCTCGCACAATCTCGGACTTCGGCGTGCCTTGATCTGACCTCTCGTAACCCAGAGAGAAGAGGAGGAACCCGGTGGTAGCGAGTCCCCCACCCTACCCCCATTCCGTCCCTCGTGCAGACCTGAACTCACCTAGGGGCCAGAGGACTCCCTCGCTTCTCCGCCCTCGTCTCTTCTGAGCCGTGCTTCAGCCGGTCCGCCGCCACGAGGACGCAAGGTGAGGACTGCGATGTGATTGTTCCAGGTTTGCTCTGAGAGCTGAAGCTGCAGATTTAGCATCGGTGCCGCGTGGTCGGTCGTGGAGGCGAGGGAACGAGTCTGCGAGGATTTTTGTTGCTGTCCCTGTAGCTGTCGTGTCCGTCTGATCTGTTTTCTGGACCGGGCGTCTTTGAGACGTAGAACAAGGAGGGAGAGGTTAGAGGAAGGGGTGGGGTGGGGGGGATGGAGAGTGGGGGAGGAGACGTATTGCAGAAGACGCGTAAGAAAGACGTGATCACTGCGCAACTGTCGCTTTGTCATCAGAGGGTGAGGTGAGGCCGCGAGAATCTACAAGTAGCTGAAAGGGAGGTACATGTATATGTTGCTTGCTCCGCGAAGATTGACCTCAAGATATCACTCTATCGTGAAACATGCGTCACCCTGGGATCAGTGCGCGACTGTCACAACAGCAACGGAGGGTGTTTATGTCGTGAGCTTTGAGGAATGCTGAGCCTGTCCAAGGTAGGAGCTGAATGTGTGAGCAGCTTAGAATTTCGCAGAAAACCGCCAGTGGCGTTTACTGCTATCAATGTACGATCTAATAGATCGGCTCTGAAGTCCAGGTTGGAAAAAGCGTTACTGCTCTCATGCAGACAACTGCGAGTGCAGGGTGACGTGGAGAGCATATAGTGTTCTATAGAAAAGGACGTGATAAGGTTCACGGAGAATACCACATTTAAATTTATCCTTAATGATGTATTATGCATCAACGGCAAATATGCATAGACTATAGAAAATGTTCTCAACCAGGCTGGATGGTAGTTGTACTTTTTGTGATAGAACATACACACATCACCTGCACTGTTTAGTATTACGCGCAAACATGTTTTTATGCATAGGCACTCTTGCCACTGTAATGTAAACACAGATGCACGTAAACACACACACACACACACACACACACACACACACACACACACACACACACACACACACAGTCACACACACACAGACACACACACAACCACACACACACACACACACACACACACACACACACACACGCACACACACACACAAACACACACACAACCACACACACAGTCACACACACACAAACACACACACACACAC
>JAWQFJ010023441.1:42500-70823 GCA_034096865.1 Theodoxus fluviatilis | reverse complement strand
GTCATGTATAGTTAATGTGTATTTAATGTAGGTATGTATCGTAAGTATGTATGTTATGTATGCGAGTAGTCTGTATCGTAATGTATGTATGTAGGTATCGTCAGGTATGTATGTAATAGTATGTATGATCGTATGTATGTCATGTAACGTATGTCAACATGTTTGATGCTATGTAGTGATGGATATTGGTACTGTATGTACTGTTGCTATGTAGGTATGTAAATGTATTGATATGTATCGTAGTACTTGTATGAATAGTATAGGTTAATTTATCGTATTTAGGTGCTTATGCTTGTTGTGTATATGTTACTGTATAATATGTATGTATGTATGCGAAATTATGTCATGTATGTTTTTTAGGTATGGTCATGTAACTGTTATTGTATGCTTTGGTTCTGTGTATGTTATAGTATGTCTCATGTGTAGAAGTTCGTTGTGTGTCCCCCCCCTCTCTTTCTCTCTCTAATAAATTCACTCTCTCTCTTCTCTCTCTCTCTCTACTTTGCTCTTCCTCTCTGTAATCTACCTGTCTCTCTCCGACCCATCCAATACCTACACTATAACATCTTCATTTCGATTCTACTATCCCCCATTTTGAAAGGCGCCACTTGCAATCTAGTATTACGTGGAGGCCATCCTATGGTAGGAATCGGGGTGTCGGCCGAGTGCGGAGGCAAAGGGGAGGCGGAAAGGTAGGCTGTGTTTTGTCGATCGGCCCATTTGTACTTGTTACCTGGCCAACATGCGCAACCAGCAAGGCCAGTGAGCAGTGAGGAATGGGCAGACAGGAGAAAAGAGCAGTTAGAATGGGCAGAACTGACCTTTGGAAGTCAAATTCAATAAACCATGCCTCGTTTTCTATCCCACGTCATTAAGAGGCATTTGGACGGCACTCGAATGCAATTGTATAGGGAGGTGAAATGGAGCACCTCATGTTTATTCAGTGCTTTACCGCAGCTCCGTCACACTCAGTGCATGTCTCCTCGGGAGGCGACAGTTAACTGACCGGCCTTTCCCCACACGTCCAAATTAGTGGGCTGCGTTCACGTGGCGTGACCCGATTTGGACTTTGCAAAAGGTCTAGTAAACCGATAATCATGTGACCTGTGGATCTCGATCTTCTTTGTCTCTGTCTGTCTGTCTGTCTGGCTGGCTGGCTGGCTGGCTGGCTGGCTGACTGACTGTCTCTGTCTCTGCTTGTCTGCTTGTCTGCTTGTCTGTGTGTCTGTGTGTCTCTGTGTCTGCTTGTCTGCTTGTCTGCGTGTCTGCGTGTCTGTCTGTCTGTCTGTCTGTCTGTCTGTCTGTCTGTCTGTCTGTCTGTCTGTCTGTCTGTCTGTCTGTCTGTCTGTATGTCTGTATGTCTGTCTGTCTGTCTGTCTGTCTGTCTGTCTCCGTCTCTGATGTCTGTCTGTCTGTCTGTCTATCTGTCTGTCTGTCTGTCTGTCTGGCTGGCTGGCTGGCTCTGTCTCTGATTGTCTGCTTGTATGTGTGTCTCTGTGTCTGCGTGTCTGTGTGTCTGCTTGTCTGCGTCTGCGTGTCTGCGTGTCTGCGTGTCTGCGTGTCTGTCTGTCTGTCTGTCTGTCTCTCTCTCTCTCTTTTCTCTCTCTCTCTCTCTCTCTCTCTCTCTCTCTCTCTGTCTGTCTGTCTGTCTGACTGTCTGTCTCTGTTTCTGTTTCTGTTTCTGTTTCTGTCTCTGTCCTCGTCTTCCTGCCTGCCTGTCTGCCTGTCTCAGTTTTTCCGTCCGTCCGTCCGTCCGTCCGTCCGCCTGCCTGCCTGCCTGCCTGCCCGCCTGCCTGCCTGTCTGTCTCTCTGTGTCTCTGTGCACGCGGACACATATGTACAAACATAGAACATGCAATGTTTACTTTACTTGTAGTCTGTGGTGTCCTGTTGCTTTGCTTCCTGTATTTGAACACGAGAAGCACGCTTGACCATGCCTTCCAAGTCAACCAGCAGTTCCTGGAAGAGTGTTTCGAGTGAATGCCCCTTAAAGAGCCCTGTACTGTTTTGCTTTCTGTGGATTTCTACGAAGGTAGAAATAAAATATGAGTGCTGTCAGTGGTTAAAAAATCTTATTCGGTCATTTTTGACACTTTATATTAGTTTACTCATAAACGACCACCTTATTTTTCAAACTGATATCATAAACAAGCCTCGCTGTGAGGCTACGAGTGCTACATTCTTCACGTATCAAAGCATTTTGAAATATACTACATAAATTGAACATGTCTTTGTTATCGCAGCCACTATTTCGTTATGACATAAATTCATTCTGCGCAGCACGGAGACAAGGAAATAAATAAAGCGCAAGCCAAAGTGATGGTGTCTGGCGAGTCAGTCCTTAGAGTAAGGATAGTTTTGGAAGATTGAATCATTAAACTATTCAGATTGAAGACACAGCCAGCTCAGTCGCGAAATATGTGATGTATTTGCATGTATAATATGCAATGAACATTTTAAACTTTGTTCATTCTGGAGAATAGTGTTTTATGTTGCAGCGTGAAACATGCTGAATTCAAGCTGGACTGCATATTAACGAACTATGTTGAGAGAAAGCGGAACGAATAGTGACATTTAGCTAGTTCCTACAACACGTGCACGTAGAAGTGTCTGGATTTGTATGCATCATGATGGATATTTTTTGCTCGTGCCTTGGCACGCATGTTACCTTTCACCGAGCAAAGCTATAAACTGCCTACTCGGTTGACACAGGATGCAATTTATTATCTAGTTTTTTTGTGTGATTTTTATATCTACAGGTAACAGGTAACTAAGATGCTCTTTTTTGAATTGCAGATTTTCCATGCATTGATGATTGCTCAAAGCACATTTTTACTCCCTGGTAATTTGAGTACCTTTTATCATTACAACACCATCTCAACTCCCTGGGGAGCATGCAACCAGGCTGCGGATGAACGCGCCAGAGTTATCTTTCACGATTTTCCAGCTCTGCTTGGAACGCCGTGCCCACTAGCCGAAAGCAACTGCAGGTCAAGCGCGCTAACCGCACACCCACAAAGCCCCAAATACGTGTACATGTATACGTTCCCAAACGCTGTGAATGACGAGTATATTCCTTTTGAACCAGCTGTCAATTGATGGACAGAACAAAAAGTCATGTATTCTCTTTTGACATCCCATTGCATACTCATACTTATCAAAAGGTAAGGGTTTTTTCAATTCTTATTGATTGGCGCCACTGGAAGAATTCAAGGCATGGGGGATTGCTTGTGATGCAGATCTTTCTACTGCGGAGTCATGTCGCTTTAAAAAAAATAAGTATGTGTTGATGTCAGATAGGGCTACTTAAGAAAAACATAAACCGAGTTTATCACTGAACTTTTTGGCGGCTAACATTTATCACAAACTGAAGCCTCTCTCTCTCTCTCTCTCTCTCTCTCTCTCTCTCTCTCTCTGTATCTCTCTCTCTGTCTCTCTCTCTCTCTCTCTCTCTGTCGCTCTCTCTCTTTCTCTGTCGCTCTTTCTCTCTCTCTCTCTCTCTCTCTCTCTCTCTCTCTCTCTCTGTCTCTCTCTCTCTCTCTCTCTCTCTCTCTCTCTCTCTCTGTCACTCTCTGTCTGTCTGTCTGTCTGTCTGTCTGTCTGTCTGTCTGTCTGTCTGTCTGTCTGTCTGTCTGTCTGTCTATCTATCATGTATCTCACTCTATTTCTCTCTCTCTCTCTCTCTCTCTGTCTAGTCTGTACGTGTGTGTGCATTCATGCGTCCATGCGTGCACACATTCATGCGAAAGTTGGTAGAAACAGGAATAAACATGTCCAAGAGCAGCTCAAACGCCATTTTATCATAGGTAGATTCTGGAGACGAAGAAGTGCTTAGTAGCCAAGGACACTGCCTTGTCACTGACAGCTGTTGGCAGCATGGATTTCCCTAAGACAGGCAGCACTTTGTTGATGGTATGTCACTGTCTCTCCATATCCGGACCCCTTGTAAAAGGCGTCCCCCTTCGCTGGCTAATTAGAAATATTGTGGTTCAGCCAGACACGCGCAGAGGTAGCTTGGTGGGGATAATGGTTTGTTGATACATGGCCCAGATACAATCTGCCTGCCCCCAGCGTGTAGGGAGACGAGTTCCTACGTGTGTAGGCCTGGCCGTCTCCTTGCTGTCACCAATTAAGGCTTTTGACGTGGACCAATGCAGAGAATCCACAAAGTCAGAGGAAAGGGACATCGGCGACCAGGACGACAACTAACAGGAGATATAACAGGACGACGATGATGTCGAGGAGGAACAGGATGTAGACAAGCAGGTTGAGGCTTATCCCCGGGGGACAAGCAGGTTGAGGTTTATCCCCGGGGGATAAATACGATGGACGACGACAACGAGCACAGAGAGAACGGAGATGAGGATGAGGACGAGATAGACAAGGACGAGGAGGATGACGACGACAACGACGTAGTAGTAGTAGTAGTAGTAGTAGTAGTAGTAGTAGTAGTAGTAGTAGTAGTAGTACAAGGAGAAGAAGAAGGAGGAGGAGGAGGAGGAGGAGGAGGAGGAGGAGGAGGAGGAGGAGGAGGAGGAGGAGGAGGAGGAGGAGGAGGAGGAGAAGGAGGAGGAGGAGGAAGAAGAGAGGAGGAGGAGGAGGAGGAGGAGGAGGAGGAGGAGGAGGAGAAGAAGAAGAAGAAGAAGAAGAAGAAGAAGAAGAAGAAGAAGAAGAAGAAGAAGAAGAAGAAGAAGGAAAGAAAGAAGGAGAAGGAGGAAAGAAGAAGAATGAAGAAAAGGAAGAAAAATGATAAAGGAGGAGGAGAAGGAGGAGGAGGAGGAGGACATAAGTAAAAGAGCAGGAGCATCGAGATGACCCGGAACTCACTTGTTTTCTCTTGGTAGAAAAACGTTAATTGAAATCACAGAACACTCCAGCATAAAACTCTCGAAACCACTGTGTTGATAAACTGAAGAAAAATAACTTTCCTTGTTAGACAATGGTCAGTCTATCTCCGACAGACATCTTTTTCAAATAAAAACAGGACATCATGCTGTCATTGCTTTTGCATAGGGAATAAAACGCCCATATATTGCGTGTGCTATGCAAGTACAGAGGGTCGTAACTTCATCTTCAATAAACCTCTGCTCTCTGCTAAGGCGGACTTTTACGGGATAGAGGTCGCATACTGAGTCCCAAAGATCTCTCGCCAGAACGGAGCTGTGCGGCGTGAATATACCGAGGACATAAACCAGCTTCAAAGAAGTACCCAACAGTTTTATTTACCCTGGGAGCCAGTGATCAACATAGAATGAGAAAAGACCCGCCCATTTCACACCAAAGAACTCCCGAGGTCAGCTCCGAGAAGTTGCCACTCCCCTGGTGAAACAGGTTGTTTGATGTCGCCGACACAGTCAGCACCTGACTATCATCAACACGCAACCTTCTCTCTGCCAGCACCTTGTTGGAACAACGTAGACAAGTTGGTGAGGCTATGTCCTCAGCCTTTCGGTTGTCGTGGTGATTTTTTTAAAATTTAGTTTGAAGTGTGCACTGCTAAAAAAAACTGTACTTCCGAAAATTCGATTTTTGTGGGAAACACTAAGGTGAATAGTGATCATGTCACAGATGCTTGTGAAAAGAGAAAAATTGATAGAATTTCCCCCAAATTACTTTATTTGTGGCATTGTGCATATTCAGCAGATGCACTAGAGATATGGCTCAAGCGCATCATTAATATGTGACAAGTGCAAGAGAAACAAGGCTGAAGTAGAAAGAAAACAAGGCTGAATAGAGAAAAAAAAAAAAAAAAAAATGAGAAAAAAAAAAAAAATAAAAAAAAAAAAAAAAGAAAAAAAAAAAAAAAAAAAAAAGAAAAAAAAAAAAAAAAAAAAAAACCAAAAAAAAAAAAAAGAAAAAAGAGTTTTCGTTCGGAGGGAAAATACCCTGTCGTTGAGGTAAAGTCAGTTTTCAGCAACCACACAAAGTCATGTACACGTTTTCTGAGCTTTACACCACTGTAGAATATTTAAGATTTCCTCTGTGATCATGCTTTCCCCCCCGGAATATGCATGAATGATAAAGTACTGTTGTGAATTAAACATCTAAGTTTGTCACTGGGAACGGGAGAAAAGGGGAGAGGAGAACAATGGACTTTCTGCCCCAATCTAAGCAGTAACAAGAACCGCGTCCAATAGAGATAAACATCGCGAGCTTCGGGAGTTACTATCCAGAGCAATCACGAAGCACGCAAAACTGGGCTGTAGGTGGTCTGCCTCCCGCTTCCCTGGTAGTTCTGTGGAGCAAGGTCATGCAGATTAGATTTTGTGACACATTTTTAGGGTTCCCTTGAGTTCTAGGCTGTATAGAAGATTTTTTTTCTCACTCTCTGTTGGAAATAGTTGTAAGCAGTAGTCCTTGTCTGGTGCTCACTGCACATTAAACTGAATCAGATTTCATCTTGGGTTTCCCACTCAGGGCAGTGGAGAGACATTAAGTTTACTTTGCTTCTCTCAGTACTTAGAAGAGGCTGCCATATACAGTAATCTACATGGGCATGTACTCTGTAAGGTTTTGTTTTGTTTTGTCTTACAAAGCAGGAAAAGTAAAAGCAGCTGGAGTGTATGATGAGGGTACCCCTTCCCAGGGGTAGGTTTTAAAGTTTTACAGTTGCCTACAATAGAATTTAAAGGTTAACATGGTGCAACAAGTTGTCTCCCTTTGACTAGACATTTGAATCTATAGATCTCTCTCTTCTCTCTCTCTCTCTCTCTCTCTCTCTCTCTCTCTCTCTCTCTCTCTCTCTCCTCCCCCCACCCCACC
The DNA here is from genome assembly GCA_034096865.1 of Theodoxus fluviatilis. Taxonomy (NCBI): domain Eukaryota; kingdom Metazoa; phylum Mollusca; class Gastropoda; order Cycloneritida; family Neritidae; genus Theodoxus; species Theodoxus fluviatilis. Next base: position 64,061 of record JAWQFJ010023441.1, on the reverse strand, counting down.
CAACCCCCCACGGGTCCCCATCATTGTGCCAAAACTGTTGGATAATATACACTCAAAGATGTACTAAATAGATTGTTTTAATAAGTACATTGATGCAACAAACGTTTATCTGAGAATAATGGATACTTGATTTGCCATATAATTATGTCACTGCACCTAAGTATGTGGATCCCCAATTAATCCAGTTCAAACTCTAAGGAATGCACTTTAAGATAAAAATGTAAAATATAAAGATTTTACTCACACACAGTAATGCCTCATTTACAAATGTTCATATACAATTAATGAGGAGTGGTTAACCAAAAGAAGTGTCAATCAATCCATCAGTCAATCATCAATCAATCTCTCTCTCTCTCTCTCTCTCTCTCTCTCTCTCTCTCTCTCTCTCTCTCTCTCTCTCTCTCTCTCTCTCTCTCTCTCTCTCTCTCTCCCTCCCATCTGTGTGTGTGTGTGTGTTTGTGTGTGTGTGTCTGTCTGTCTGTCTGTCCGTCCGTCTGTCCGTCTGTCTGTTTGTCTGACTAATTATTTGCCTGTCTTTATTAATTTCGTTGTCTGTCTATCTATCTGTATATCTATGTATCAGTCTTTGTGTCTCTGGTTGTGTATGTCTCTCTCTTTGTGTGTCTGTTAGTGTGCATTTTGTCTGACAATGTGCCTGTTGTGTGTGTCTGTCTGCCTATCTGTCTGTCCTCTGAAGTGTGTCAATATCTATCTCAGTTGAACCTATTAAGGACAAAGCTCCTAGTGCAGTAATTTGCCAAAAGCATGCGGCAAAGCATCATCTGTCATTCTGTGTGTTACGGCATATGGTTCCTATGGATTTTTGGTGTTGTGTTCTTTGGTTTGTTTTGAATATACATCTGGATAGATTTTTGTTCAAACTTTCCTGTAAACAGGATGTCATCAGGTGCTGAGTGTGTGTATATGGTGTATATGTGTGAGTATGTGTACATGTATGCACTTGTGTGTGGGGTGGGTGGGGGGGTGGGAGAGAGAGAGAGAGATTGTAATAGAAGGCTGGTCACACTGTAAATTTTTATCAAATGATTTATATAATTTTTGTCGTAGAACTTGCAAACAAATGCAGAGATAGAAACTTTTTCATCCATTTACCAACTAATTTTTGGTTAGTAGGTAGAACTAATTGTTTTTGGCCTAGCACACAGGATAAAACCAAGTGATTATCTATAGATAGCACATGCTGAAATGGCTAGAGCATCAACCCTAGCATCTGTATGTCTGCCTTCATCTTGCAGTTTGATTGATCTGGGATAGAGGAGACCAGCAAGTGTGTGGCCTTCAGGAAAGACTAATGACTAACCTCATGTACCCTGCCTGATTAGTCACTCCACCTGGCTCATCTAACCTGACAGGGGCCAGCTGCTGCCTTGGAGAGTAAGCTGAGAGTGGAAGACTTCTCACTTGCAGTGTGGCGGTCATGTGAATATCTACAACCCTTCTCCTGCCACTGGCCTGGCCCTGTGTGAAGTGCCGTTGATCTTACAAGGATCTGATCAAGTTGAATTGGCCTCCTGGTCTAGTGAGGCAGCACACATAGCTTACTACTTCTGTCAGACAAGTGGGAACTGAGTTTATGAGGCATAACATAGACTTGTTTCATTTGCCTTGGCAGTATTAGAAATCAGTGATGCAGAGGCAATGTCCCTTAGGCTGTGGAAATTAAACTTGTGTACTAGGATGTAGTCCTTGGTCTGGAATATTGCATAGATCTGTTTTGGGAAGCTTTGATCTCTGGAGTGTATTGCACTGCTGATTATTGATGCTGCCGCCTGAGAGAATTGTGGAGAGTGTTTGAGCTGCTGCAGGTCAGCTTGTGATGAGGAGAAGGTGCGGCATGACACACACATTGGCAGCAGCTGCTGACTCAGTCAGTGAGCACAGCATGGAGCTGTAATGGGATGCTGGTTGTCACCTTTCCTACCTTACCACAGGTGTGTGGGTGGTGAGGCAGCCTGACCGATGACAGGCAAACTTTGCAGTGACGACATCACCTGGATCTTTGTCTAGTCTGAAAAGCAGTATATGCTTCTTCCTCTCTCTCTTAATGGGGCTACCCTACTTGTTGAGAACATTCCTTCCTCCCTGCCCAGCCGCACCCCTTTCTCCCACATGTGCAGGCAGATGAGGGAATGTAGGCCAGGGGGACAGTCTAGTTGTTGACAGGAGCGCACACTGAAGAGAGGGAGAGAGGGTGCCTGGGGAAAATAGTTAGGTCAAGCAGCTAGGCAGACAGGACATGCAAGGTGGCAATCTGTTGCTTGGCACACAGATGGGCAGGATGGTGAGTAGTTACCCTAATGAACAGACCTGCCGAAAGGGAAGTAGGTAGGAAGGTAGGCAGGTAAGCTGGCAGGCAGACAGGTAGACACAAAGGAAGACAGGCAGGAAGGTGGTCACACTCCACAGCCTTGGCTGTTGGTGTCTGCTTGCTCACACTCCAGCAGCCTGCATCAGTGAGAGTATGATGTCGCCTGACAGACCAATTGTTTGTCATTTCTGTAGTGGGGCCACCCCAGGTGACTTTTGTAAGCATGTTGTCATTGCTTACTGCTTGAATGCTGGAAATAGCCCGTCATTCATCCTGTTCTGGATTGGTATGAAAGACCTGTAGTCTGTGTAGTGTCAGGTTGACACAAGTCAAAGCTGTCCCCCACATTTGCCAAGCAGTGTGACGTCACCCTGTTCATTAACACAAGGAACTATAGTAGAGGATGTCCTCTTGAAATTTCCTGCACTTGCTGCTGCCTCTACACAAGTCTGCCTTGACAGCAAAACCTGAAAATGGTGAGTGGACAGCTTGATCAGTAAATGGTTAATGGCACATGTTGTTGCTGAAGTGCACCCCCCTGTGGGCTCGGGGTAAGAATTGACCCACCGCGTCTCCCTACGCGTTTTGTAAGAGGCGAATAACTAGGGACACCGTGACTTGATTTGCGTTTACTGCAAACTGTTCTAGTGATTTTCGTGCTTAATGGCGTTAAATAGCCTACAAAGGCTGATAGGCCGTAAAACACCATCCATCCATCCATCCATTGTTGAAGTGCAGGCTTGTTTGACGATAGGAGTAGTATCTTTATTTCTGCAGGAGGTGAATTTAGCAGTAACTGACCCATGAGAAACAACTGAAAGTGTAACTGTAAGTGCAAGGAAATGCAGCCGTGCTTGAGTGCCTTAGTGATAGATTGGTGGCACAAGTATTTTTCCTGCACATATTTTTGCCACTTGCTTTAGTGATAGATTGGTGGCACAAGTATTTTTCCTGCACATATTTTTGCCACTTGCTTTAGTGATAGATTGGTGGCACAAGTATTCTTGCTGCATTCTGTTCATGTTTTTGCCACTTGCTTTGCTCCTCACAAAGGATTCATGAACAAGAAAGTGTTTTTTCCATAAAAAGATGGGGTTGTAAATTATAATGGTGTCATGGCTGATGATAAAAGCTGAACAGTTTTAAGTTGTAGTGGACTGCTATTAGTCTAGAATTTGTGGGTGATGGCATTCAGGGTAGATCTCGGTGCTTATTTCACAAACATGAATGTGATTATAATCTAATTTTGTCTCCCTGAAAAACTGACCATGAGTTGTGGTTATGTCTGTTAAGTATTATGTCTTTAAAATTAAATGTGCGTGAGTGAGGCTTGGTGTATTTTCATGTGGTCACAAAATCAACTACACCCTGTGTGTGTGTGTGTGTGTGTGCGCGCGTGTGTGTGTGTGTGTGTGTGTGTGTGTGTGTGTGAGTGTGTGTGTGTGTGTGTGCATATGCATATATATGCATGCAGTGTGTGCATGAGCATGTATGTGTGTGTGTGCATGTGCACATAATCATGCATATGTGCTTATATGCACATTAATTCTTGAATATGTGCTTTTAGTTAAATTCTTGCTGACTGTATTTGTTACTGCTGACTCTTCATCATTTGCTGTGCACTGATTTATCACCAAAACTTCAGTGGACAGAGCACACAGCTGATATAGGCCGTTCCTCAAATAGCAGCTATTTCCCTATGTTGGCTTGCTTATGGATCACTGCTTCAAACAATATCAGAACTTGGATGTCAGTCTGGGATGAGATAGCTGTTTGAATTCAAGTTTTTTAGTGGGCCTGGCAGTCTCATACAGTAATAGATAAAATGATTTCTTTTTTTTTAATACTACAGCCTTTTCTGTGTTGCAATTTATGGAGCATTTGATGAGTACGTGAATATATGAACTGTAGAACTGGGTGGATTATCACTCCAGGTTTTCAGTGATCAAATATTAGCAACAGGGTGTCTTGGCTTTTTCTCTGAATGATAAATACTCTCTATATAGTCAACATGCCTTTACTTGCTGAGCGAGAGATATGGGCATGATGCAGAATTCCTCATGACAGAAAAGAGTGCACGAGGGAAAGGGGCCTGAGAATTTTTTACATGTCAGTGGTCTGTGATTTGATGTGTGATATTTGCCGACTCATGAATGGAACAGCAAATATACAGGATTAGAATCTGAATGCAGTGCACTCTTTTTTGTGAAGTCTCTTTCATGAAAAGGCCATGACTTAGGCTAACATTTTCAGCATCATTCCAAGGTCTTGTTTCTCTGGCTGTCAAATTCACTGGGAGAATTAGCATCTCAACCAAGAGGTGGCTGCTGTGGTTTCAAGTTCCACAACTTTTTAAAATCTAGATCCCCACTGAGCCTGTATGGATGTGTCAAGGCAAGGTGAGAGCCCAGCTTGTGTGATGTGCTTGCTTTAGCATAGTCAATGTATTTCTTCCTCCTCATTCACAAAGCTTGGGTTATGGCTTTTCTCCAGGAAGGTCCTGTCTATCAAATTAGTGGCGCCATGCTGCCTATGTAATTCACAGCCTGCTTTGAAAAGCTGGTTTCAAAGCCAAGCGTTTCTATCAGGAGTTGAGAACTACAGTCCTCTTTTATGTCACTGTTTATGTGAAGTCTGATGATTTTATTAATGCAAGCTGTAAAACTGAGCGGAACATCGCACCTTGTTTTCATTGATCAATTATTAGCCATACTGTGTTACTCCTTTTTCTTTTTCTGAATGATAAATTTTCAGCAAAGACATGAGCATGCTACTATTGATTATTCCATGTTAGGTGTGTAATTTGCATTCTACTACTGTGCTTGATCTGTTTTCTTACATTTTTAGGCAGAAGTCATATGAAACTAACAACAACTCTAGCAGACACACCTGAATACCAGTGTTTTAGAAAAGAGAAATAACACTTAACAGTGAAACTCAACAGTAGTTGCTAGTCTTGATCTTGTAACATTACGCAAACAAACAAATAAAAAGTTGTTTCCACTCACCCTACATTTTGCTGCCAACCCTACTTTTTGTTGTGCTGGAAACACACACACACAAACACACATGCATGCATGTATGCACATGTGCATGCACACACACACACACACACACACACACACTCACACACACACACACATGAATAGCACATATCTCTTGTAAATTTGTAAATCCTTCCTTAGAATCAATAATAACTCATAAAAATTTTATGTGTACAAAACATTTTTGTAGTGAACGAAATATCGGTTTGTTGAATACTAAATGGCATTTTTGTATGTCTACAAAATGGCAACCTTTCTTTGAACTAGTGAATAATAAATAATAAGATAAACAGGCAGGCAGGCAGCAGGCAGGCAGGCAGGCAGGCAGGCAGGCAGGCAGGCAGGCAGGCAGGCAGGCAGACAGACAGGCAGACAGACAACTAGACTAGACAGACAAAAAAAATTTTAAAGTTCCTACCCACCCAACCAATGTTTGTGGGCCATGTTACCTAAAACAAACAACTTTTTTGGTTGATGGCCTTGTGCTTGTGCTCAATGTATGAAGAAGTGAGAGTGCAACATGGTCCAAAATGCCCAGAGGAGTTTTTATTTGGTTCTTGAAAATACAGAAGTAATTGATTAATAAGTTAAGATTGTTACTGTGTCCAATTCTGACTTCCAAGAGAATATGGCATTGAATATGCTGGTGCTGTATGTGTTGTTGTTTGAGTTTAATAAGGCCAAAAAAAATCCACTATAGCTACAAGAGATTGGTACAACTTTAAAAGTCTGAATATTCATGATGGACACAATCCATTCTTTGCGACGGTCTGTTCCCCTGGGATTGATTTTGGCAAACAACTGGCTTTCCTGACTGGTACATTATGACAGTGTTTAGCCATACAGAACACTCATGAAGTTTTAATGGTCTTGCATCAAAGCAGTTTGGTTCTGGGTGAATGGGTTGGAATGGGTTGAGGGGGCTGAGGTAATGATTTACTTGGTATCAGACACACTGTTTCTGGAGAGCAAAGAGATCCATTCCACTGTACTTTTTATGTGTTGATGTGTTTCATACCTCTGTACAGGAAAATCAAATACTCACTCATTCGCTGCTAAACTCTGATGGAGTAATTATTTTGTATTCTGCTGCCATGGTTTTGAAACACAGGCAAAACGCAAGTAATAGTGTATAGTTAAGAGGATGAAAACCTCTATGCAGTATTCCTAACGCAGCTTAAGGGTACTGCTTACATAAGTATGGAATATAAGGTGACTTGAGAGAAATTCACTCTGTTAGTGGGATTGTTAGTTATATGTTACTGACCAACTTCCTAACAGACATGAATGAAGAGTCCTCTTTAATTAGTTCAAATAAACTTGACTAGCTCAGTTGGAGAACTGAGGATCTTACCTTGTTGAGTTCCTAAGTGGAACAGCATGACTGGTTCTCCTGTGCCCAGCAGTGATGAAAAAAGCAGGGCAGACATAGAGAGAGAGAGAGAGAGAGAGAGAGAGAGAGAGAGAGAGAGAGAGAGAGAGAGAGAGAGAGAGAGAGAGAGAGAGAGAGAGAGAGGAGGCTGTTTTTAGGCCCAGGCCAGTGGAGGGAGTGAGGTGGAAGAGGGAGTGGAGGTAGTTATGGATATGAGGGTTGGGAGAAGGTGATAAGGGATAAGGCAGGAGGAAAGACTCTACATTGCTATAGCAACCTGTGGAGATGCTGAGCCTTCTCTCTGAACCAGATCCTCAGTATCAGTGCCTTCCTTCCTGCACCCCTTGCCCTCTGTACCTACATCCCCTGGGTCACCTCCCCCTCTGCTGCTCCCCCTTCCCCTTCCACCTCCTCCTCATGTCTTTCACCTTTCCCAGCCCATCATCTCTGTATACTACAACTGCAGTATCTCTGGAAATCCCTTTCCCTCCCCAGCCCCTCCTTCCCCCCTCCCCTCCTCTTCATCCCCCTTCCCACACCCCCAGCCTCCCTTCCCCCTCCATAGGACACCCCCCACCCCACCCCCACCCCCAATCTCCCAGGCTCTGAACCAATCTCTCCAGCTCATCCTTGGGCATCTGCAGCAAGGGCTCTGTCTGGCTGCCCCTGTCTCTGTTCTTTTCCATAGAGATTTCTTCAGATTTCCTTGGGCCCTGGCCCTTCTCTGTGTCTACAGCACCAGCCAGCTTTGTGGCCAGGCTTTTATGAGTTGCAGGCATTTGTGGTGGGGATTCCCTGATGAAGAACAGCAGAGACTTCACTTTTCCCAAAGCCCCTATGACTTACCCTGCAGCCCAGCAAACACAAACTGTGACAGACATGTTGCTGAGCTACATCCAGTGAAAGCATGGTGCAGTATTGGTCTCACATGTACCAGGATGGCTTTAGTGTGAGTGTTGGGAGGTGTAAGTGTAGATACATGTACTGAGGGCACATACTGCAGTGCAGTGATGCAATCCAGGCTTTTGTTCACTTGGGAGTTGAAGATGAATATGAATTATGAAAAGTTGCTGGTAGCAATGATTTATTTACTTCAAATTCAATGTTTCCAGAAAGCACTCTGTGATAGGAGATTTGATGCAAGCAGCATGTGCAGATGTGCTGTGATATTGGTGTCTGAGGATCATATTCTGGCACAGTCTTCCTTCAGACATCCCCATCAATCAGTCCTGGAAACACCGCCCTTGGTGACAGGAAAACAATAGCTCTGAAAGCAGAGCTTTTTATGACTCAACCTTTCACTTGCTTATCAAGCTTTTTCACAAGTGACTTGTGATTTATCTCTTATCTGCTGCACCTTTTTGTCTTTATTAAATCTCTCTTTGGAGTTATTGAACTGTGAAAATGGCTTACTCTTAAGTGTCTGATTTGCAGTATTTTACTTTTCTTATTCTTACTCTGAAGACCACTATCAGGACCCATATGCAAGAAGAGGGAGTGGAGTATTTATTTTGGAATAGTGGTATTTTCGAATAACAATAACATGCTGTCTCTCTTGTCTGACTGTCTCTTCAGTGCTGTTCAGTATGCCTTGGTGGTCAATATGACTGCTTTTTCGCGTGCATGTATGCATGTGTGTCCTACCTTTCTCTGTCTCACTGTCTGTCTCTGTCAGTCCGTCTGCCTGCCTGCCTGCCTGCCTGCCTGCCTGCCTGCCTACCTACCTGCCTACCTACCTGCCTGTTTATCTTTCTCACTCACTATGCATGTATGTCTGTGTGTCTCTCTGTCTGTCTTGTCTGTCTGCCTGTCTGTGTGTCTGTGTGTCTGTCTGTGTGTCTGTGTGCCTGTCTCTGTGTGTCTGTGTGTGTGTCTGTCTGGGTGTCTGTGTCTCTCTGTATATATATGTGTGTGTGTCAGTGTGTCTGTCTGTCTGTTTCTGTGTGTCTGTGTGTGTGTCTGTCTGTCTGTCTCTGTGTGTTTGTGTGTGTGTCTGCCTGGGTGTCTGTCTCTGTGTGTCTGTGTGTGTGTCTGTCTGGGTGTCTGTCTCTCTCTGTATATAAGTGTGTGTGTGTGTCAGTGTGTCTGTCTGTCTGTCTGTCTGTCTGGGTGTCTGTCTCTCTCTGTATATAAGTGTGTGTGTGTGTGTCAGTGTGTCTGTCTGTCTGTCTGTCTGTCTCTGTGTGTCTGTGTGTGTGTCTTTTTGGGTGTCTGTCTCTCTCTGTATATATGTATGTGTGTGTGTGTGTCTGCCTTCCTGCCTGCCTCCCTGCCTGCCTGCCTGCCTGTCTGTCTGTCTGTGTGTGTGTGTGTGTGTGTGTGTGTGTGTGTGTGTGTGTGTGTGTGTGTGTGTGTGTGTGTGTGTGTGTAAGTGTGTGTGTGTGTGTGTGTGCGTGTGTGTGTATGTGTCTGCCTGTCTGTCTGCGTGTCCTTCTGTTCATCTGTGTGTGTGTGTGTGTGTGTGTGTGTGTGTGTGTGTGTGTGTGTGTGTGTGTGTGTGTGTGTGTGTGTGTGTGCCTGTCCATGTGTCTGTCCATCTGTATCTGTCCTTCTGTCCTTCTGTCAGTCTATCTGTATCTATCTGTCCATCGGTCAGTTGATCGGTAGGTCTGTCTTTCTTGGTGAATGTCTTTGTGTATGTTTGTATGTATGTTTGTGTGTCTGTATGTCTGTCTGTGTGTGGATGTGGCTGGCTGGCTGTGTGTCTGTCTGTCTGTCTGTCTGTCTGTCTGTCTGTCTGTCTGTCTGTCTGTCTGTCTGTCTCTGTTTCTGTCTGTCTCTGTCTCTGTCTGTCTCTCTCTCAGCACTCTCTGTCTGTTTACCTCTGTCTCTCTCTCTCTCTCTCTCTCCACTGTCCCCCTCCTTATTTTTATTTGGAATTTCTAGCAGCTTGAAAGGGCAGTGAACATACGCATGTATGTTTTGAATTTTAGAATTGTGGCACAGAGCCCATGTTTGCAAAGGAAAATACTGAGTAGTTTGAAAAAGGAGGGAGAAATTTATGAAATTGAAAAACCTGTTTCTGTGGACTTAGTGAGTCATCTTCTGAAGGATTAATGAGAGTGTGCAGACATGGTCCCTTTTGTTTGGCATAGATTCTCCAGAGAATCTCGAGGGCTAGGCGTTGCCTACGTTTCTTGCTCATTAGCAGTAGGTGTGTGTCGCTTGCCCTCGACTAGCCAGTGAGGCGAGCCACTTGCCTAACAAATGCGCCCATGGATGGGGAAGGGATGTGTATGGGAAAGTTCTGCATCTATTTTTAAGTGCATGTGACATTGTGCAGTGGATGAGTGGGGAAATATTAATGGAAAATCCATGTCTATAGGTTGATTCCAGTTGTCTGATTGTGAGTGAAGGTTGTTGTGTTACAACACACTTGTGTCTTCTCATGGAGGATGGTTGTGAATGAGAAAAAGCCATTACTAAAACAACCAGGTTTTTGTAGCAGGTAGAAACCAGCTGTCTTGGAGGACCATGGGGAGATGTTAAGAATGGAGCTTTGCAATGGTTTGGCCTTTGGTTTATTGATTGCACCACTGTTATGGAAGTAAGCCGTCACAAAAATATCAATGATGAACCTGTGAAGATATGATATTCTAGTGGAGAAGGATGTATAGATGGAGAACTTCTGCCGACTTTCATAATAAGGAACACATTTTATTTAATGAGAACAGCTGTCAAAATGGTGCACGAGGGAACCTGTTGAACAATGAAAATGACTTGCACATTGTCCTAGAAAAACTAGGGTTATGGATTCATTTTCAGTTGTAGAGAAGAACTTAGGTTGTACTTGCAGATTCACTTTCAGTTGTAGAGAGGAACTCGGGTTGTGAATTCATATTCAATTCTACATGTAGAGAAGAACTTTCATTGTGGATTCATTTCACATTGTGTAAATGTGCTACCTGGGATTGTGAGTTGTATGAGTCCAAAAATGATACATGGAAAAAAAAGGGGGGGGGGGGGGGGGTTGGTAGGTTGACCAGATGACCAGAACATTTTATATGTTTTTTATTTTTATGGGGTTTTTAGTAGAAGAGGCTAAATGGAGCATATATTAATTACATAATGAGTAGATTCCCAGAGTGCTCATAGGGCAGAGAAGATGGAACAGCATGCAGTTAGATGTTTACTGTCATTTTGTTGTTGTCGGCAGAATCCGAAAAAAGGTTTAGGGTTGGCAGAAAAAAAGGGTCAGTCCTGTTACCATAACCACAATTTTTTTTGGGGTGAGGGTTGCCTAAGCTGTGATGTGTAGATGGTATTCAAATGGTTAAAGGTGAAGGTGTGGTTTTATATAGGGACTTATCACCTGTGTCTCAGTCTCCAGCAGCTTCACACAGTACTTGGTCCTCACAGAGAGCTGGAAGAGAACCAGGTGTGCTAACTCTTGGTCTGCTCCTGCTGTTGGGATGTAAGAGAGGGGTGGGGGTTGGGCGTGGAGGGTGGGGGGTGAGGTAGCAAAGGTAATGTTTTTGTTTGGCTTGACTTGAAGAGTGCTGAGCAGTCCGTCTGCTAGCCATCAAAATCTTGGGATTTATCTCTCAGTGTACCCCCTCTCTCCTCCCCTTCCTTCTTCCCCTTCTGTCCCTCACAGACTTCACCAGCATCCTCCTTCCCTCCCACCCCCCACCCCTCTCCTTTCTACCCTCCCACCCCCCACCCCTCTCCTTTCTACCGCTGTATAAATCATCTCCACTCCTCCTCTGCCCCCACCCCCACCCCACCCCCTCTCCTCCTGCTCTCCCCTCATTTCCCTTTCACCCCCTCCCTCCATACCACCTCTTTTTAGCAGAACCAAGGAGTACTCTGATATAGTACTCCTTGAGCAGAACCAAATTCACTCCTCCTCCCCCGCCCTCTCCTTTCGGATCTCCCCTGCAGGGCATGAAAGAGAGAAGGAGAGGTAGATCCTGTGAGCTAGCGGCAGCCTGCCTGCCTGCCTGCCTGCCTGCCTGCCTACCAGCCTTGCTGGGGGAGGGGAGGGGAGGGGGCTGGAGCGGTGCGTGAAGGGAAGCACGAGGCAGAAGAAGACTGCTGCGTGAAGCTCCAGCCAGCCTAGAGCAGGCAGAGAGGGGCAGGCAGGTGCTGGAGTACGTTCCTTCGGTTCCATCACTGACAGGATCCTTTTTTTACCCCCACCCTCAACATTTACCGGTATAGCAGCAGGCAGAGAGCAGCAGCATTGTTTGTAGAGGTAAAGGCATAGTGCAGCCATGTCTCGAGGAGGCGGTCTGCGACCTGCTAGCACGGGTGCCTACCTGGGGCTGTGGGAGACGAAACTGCAGGAACTCTTGGTGAGTCTTGAGCGGCAGCCTCCCTTCCCTCCTCCCTCCCTCCCTCCCTGCCCCCATCCTTTCTCTGTGGCGCTTCCCAGTGTTAGACCCTCTTCACTGGGAAACTCTCCCCTGCTGTGCACCTTTTACCCCCTCTATGAGTGGATATCTGTGTTTATCTCTGTTGATCTGTGTGTGTCTGTGGATTTGTTTCTCGCTCCCTCTGCCTGCACCTCTGTCTGCCTCTGTCTGCATTTCTGTTATTGTGTCTACCTCTGTTCTCTCCCTGTCTACCTCTGTTCTTTCTCTGTGTCTACCTCTGTTCTCTCTCTGTCTACCTCTGTTCTCTCCCTGTCTACCTCTGTTCTCTCCCTGTCTACCTCTGTTCTCTCCCTGTCTACCTCTGTTCTCCCTGTCTACCTCTGTTCTCTCTCTGTCTACCTCTGTTCTCTCTCTCTCTGTCTACCTCTGTTCTCCCTGTCTACCTCTGTTCTCTCTCTGTCTCTCTGTCTCTGTCTCCTCTGTCTCTCTCTCTGTCTCCTCTGTTCTCTGTGTCTCTCTGTCTCTCTCTGTGTCTCTCTGTCTCTCTGTCTCTCTGTTCTCTCTCTGTGTCTCCTCTGTCTCTGTCTCTCTCTGTCTCTCTCTGTCTACCCCTCTTCTCTCTCTGTCTCTCTGTCTCCTGTGTCTCTCTGTCTCCTCTGTCTCTCTGTCTCCTGTGTCTCTCTGTCTCTTGTGTCTCTCTGTGTCTCTTTCTGTGTCTCTCACTCTATCTCTCTGTCTCTCTCTCTGTCTCTCTCTGTCTCTCTGTCTCTCGCTCTGTCTCTCTGTCTCTCTCTGTCTCTCTCTGTCTCTCTCTGTCTCTCTGTCTCTCTCTGTCTCTCTCTGTCTCTCTGTCTCTCTGTCTCTCTCTGTCTCTCTCTGTCTCTCTCTGTCTCTCTCTGTCTCTCTCTGTCTCCTCTGTTCTCTCTGTCTACCTCTGTCTCTCTCTGTGTCTACCTCTGTTCTCTCTCTGTCTACTCTGTTCTCGTCTCTCTGTCTCTCTCTGTCTCTCTCTGTCTCTGTCTCTCTGTCTCTCTGTCTCTCTGTCTGTCTCTCTGTGTCTCTCTCTGTTCTCTCTCTGTGTCTACCTCTGTTCTCTCTGTCTACCTCTGTTCTCTCTCTGTGTCTATCTCTGTTCTCTCTGTCTACCTCTGTTCTCTCTCTCTGTCTACCTCTGTTCTCCCTGTCTACCTCTGTTCTCTCTCTGTCTACCTCTGTTCTGTTCTCTCTCTGTCTACCTTTGTCTGCTTTTCTGTTCTTGTGTTTACCTCTGTTCTCTGTGTCTACCTCTGTTCTCTCTCTGTGTCTACCTCTGTTCTCGGTGTCTACCTCTGTTTTCTCTCTGTGTGTGTCTACCTCTGTTCTCTCTCTGTGTCTACCTCTGTTCTCTGTGTCTACCTCTGTTCTCTCTCTGTCTACCTCTGTTCTCTCTCTGTGTCTACCTCTGTTCTCTCTCTGTCTACCTCTGTTCTCTCTGTGTCTACCTCTGTTCTCTCTGTCTACCTCTGTTCTCTCTCTCTACCTCTGTTCTCTCTGTCTACCTCTGTTCTCTCTCTGTCTACCTCTGTTCTCTTCTGTCTACCTCTGTTCTCTCTCTGTGTCTACCTCTGTTCTCTCTGTCTACCTCTGTTCTCTCTCTGTGTCTACCTCTGTTCTCTCTGTCTACCTCTGTTCTCTCTGTGTCTACCTCTGTTCTCTCTGTGTCTACCTCTGTTCTCTCTCTGTGTCTACCTCTGTTCTTTCTCTGTCTACCTCTGTTCTCTCTGTGTGTCTACCTCTGTTCTCTGTGTCTCTCTGTTTCTCTGTCTCTCTCTGTCTCTCTCTGTCTCCTCTGTCTCTCTCTCTGTCTCTCTGTCTCTCTGTGTCTACCTCTGTTCTCTCTGTGTCTACCTCTGTTCTCTCTCTGTCTACCTCTGTTCTCTCTCTGTGTCTACCTCTGTCTCTCTCTGTCTACCTCTGTTCTCTCTCTGTCTACCTCTGTTCTCTCTCTGTCTACCTCTGATCTCTCTCTGTGTCTACCTCTGTTCTCTCTGTCTACCTCTGTTCTCTCTCTGTGTCTACCTCTGTTCTCTGTGTCTACCTCTGTTCTCTCTCTGTGTCTACCTCTGTTCTCTCTGTGTCTACCTCTGTTCTCTCTCTGTGTCTACCTCTGTTCTCTCTGTCTGTCTACTCTGTCTCTCTGTCTCTGTCTCTCTCTCTGCCTCTGTCTCTCTCTGTTTCTCTGTCTACCTCTGTCTCTCTCTCTGTCTCCTCTGTTCTCTCTGTCTACCTCTGTTCTCTCTGTCTACCTCTGTTCTCTCTGTCTACCTCTGTTCTCTCTCTGTCTACCTCTGTTCTCTCTGTCTACCTCTGTTCTCTCTCTGTGTCTACCTCTGTTCTCTCTCTGTCTACCTCTGTTCTCTCTGTCTACCTCTGTTCTCTCTGTGTCTACCTCTGTTCTCTCTCTCTCTGTCTACCTCTGTTCTCTCTGTCTACCTCTGTTCTCTCTCTGTGTCTACCTCTGTTCTCTCTCTGTGTCTACCTCTGTTCTCTCTGTCTACTTCTGTTCTCTCTCTGTGTCTACCTCTGTTCTCTCTGTCTACCTCTGTTCTCTCTCTGTGCATCTACCTCTGTCTGCATTTCTGCTATTGTGTCTACGTCTGTTCTCTCTGTCACTGTCCCTGCATGTCTGCCTGCCTGCCTGTTTTGTCTGTCTCTCTTTCCATCTGTCTGTCCGTCCGTCCCCCCCCCTCTCTCTCTCTCTCTCTCTCTCTCTCTCTCTCTCTCTCTCTCTCTCTCTCTCTCTCTCTCTCTCTCTCCTCACTCTTTCTCTTGTGCTGCAATTTACCTCAAGAAACCATGTTGATTTCAAGGAACCACCTTCTCCCTAGCTCAATTTCCCCTGCCGTGTGCCAAGGGAGATCCCAGTTAATTCCTAAACGCCCCATCAGTCTCTTCATCACTTTAACTAATTGTCTGCTCCCCAGTGCTGGTAGTCTGCCAGCAGGTGCTACCTCTTTTCAGAAGCTTGTTGGCGGGTCTTGGCTTAAAGAAATCCTAATGAAGTGGGCTGTGCTCCACAAAAGTCAGCATACAAATCTCTCATCGGGAGTTCTCGGGGGGAAAAAGGAAAAAGCCGTGGGGATATTTGCGTGGACTACAAAATCTAGTTGCAGCCAAGTGTTTGATGTCGTGAGAGTTTCGAAGCACAAGGGTTTCACTGCTCGTTCTTGTGCAGAGTCTAGACTGACTCAAGTTATCCCTTATTACCCCCAGGAGAAAGGGGTCTGATAAATAAGCTAGAGCTTGTCAGTTACAGGGTGACTCAGCTGTGTGATGAGCTGCAGGTGGTAATGAGCACGTTGCATTATTTACGTTGGCGCACAGTGTGTAGAAACGATGCTGTTGAGAAGTATTATGCTACTCCTCAGGATATATTGGAAGGTGATAGAAGTGTAGATCGGTTTTGTTTCATTTTTTGCCAGGGTTTTTGTGGTACTCACGAAGTCTTTGAACATTTGATGAGGCTGCGTGGGTGCTGTAGTAGCAGTGATGGAGGCAGGCTGATGCTTTTTTTTCCAGTGGCCCCGATTTTCTTCCCAGAGGCATATTGTTTTTAGGTGGAAAGGCTTGGGGCCAGACAGGAGAGAACAGAGAGGTTATGGCGGCCAGCTAAAGTGTAGGTGTGCTGGGAGAGTTGATGGAAGCCATATTTTGGCGTTTGACAGCTGCCACTCCTCAAGACTGAGTTGTGTTATCTGCTCAGAGAACCCAGGCCTGATCAAACAGAAAGTACACCATGGAGATGTAGTTAACTTTTTAGGGATAAACGTTACCATCAGTTATCTATAGATGTACTTATTGATTTCACCAACTCTTGGACTAAGTCAGCCAGGTTGAATTTAGTGATGTATTTTCTCACCTTTTTTCCCCTCCATTTTTTGACTCGCATGCGAAGCAAAAGTGAGTCTGTGTCGTCCGTCCGGGCATAAAAAACTTAAACGTTGGATTTTTCTCGGAGACTATTAAGTCTATCAACACCCAATTTGGCATGATGGTGTATGATGACAAGGCCTCAAAAAACATACATAGTGACTTGACCTTGCTTCAAGGTCAAGGTCGCAGGAGCCATAAATGTTGTCTAAAAAACAGCCATTTTTCACATTTTCTCAATTTTCTCTGAAGTTTTTGAGATTGGATACCTCACCTATACATGGTATATAGGGCAAAGGAAGCCCTATTTTTTGATACCAGTTTGGTTGACCTTGCTTCAAGGTCAAGGTCACAGGAGCTCTTCAAAGTTGGATTGTATACATATTTTGAAGTGACCTTGACCCTGAACTATGGAAGATAACTGTTTCAAACTTAATAAGTATGTGAGGCACATGTTTGTTTTTTTTGTTTTTTTTTCCAAACGATCTTCAATTTTTATTCATGCAGAATACATTTAAACGTGCATGTTATACTTTCATCATGAGACACATTTGTTCACATATCATCAAGGTCAAGGTCACTTTGACCCTAATGAAATGTGACCAAAATGGGGTAGTGAACCACTAAAAGTGACCATATCTCATGGTAGAAAGTGCCAATAATCACCATTGTGCTTCCTATGTCTTGAATTAACAGCTTTGTGTTGCATGACCTTGAATGACCTTGACCTTGGGTCATGGCCACATGTATTTTGGTAGTAAAAATGTGTAAAGCATTCCTTAGTTTAGTGTATGATGTCATTGCTAGGTGTAGTTGATTGGCCTTGACCTTGAAGGTCACCTGAAGGTCAAGGTCATGTAAAGGTCAAGGTCAAGCATGTGAGTTGTATGGGCTTTGCCCTTCTTGTTTAATGATCGTCTTGAAATATTAAACTGCTTTAATGGATTCTTAGCATATTCTCAAAACCATTTCCTTGCAGATTAAAAAAAAGTTTCACTACACATACAACACATTCTTTAGAATGTATAACTTTCTAAAAATGAAGTGATGATGGACTTGTTGAAGAACATAGGTTATTGAGATCATAGCTGAAACTGAAATGTGTATGGAAGTTGGAATTTTCCGTGGGGGAAAAAGAGCCACTATAGGATGAGCCATACATCTCTTTGATGTTTTCAAGTAATCTAAAGTCTGCAAGAGCGTGTGAGTCACTCTGTTGATAAGGGGTATCTTATCTGGAGCATTAGCCAGGTACAACTCAACTGGAACAGCTGATCAAATAGCCTCAGCTCTTTTTCTGACTAAATGAATAAGTGCATAGCTGCTCATTACTTGAGGAATCTCACTTGAATTGTTACTGAATTTTCCTGTTATCTCATGTAGTTGCAGTCAGAATGGTTCAGGTGTCTACAGTTGTCGAGTTGAACATAGTTCTTAGTAATATTACTTCAGGCTGTGACTGGTGCAAATTCATTGCATGCATATGTGTTTACACATACACACACACACTCTCTCTCTCTCTCGCACATGCACACACACTCACACATGCACACAAACGTATGCGCGCACACACTTTCTCTTTCTCTCTCTCTCTCTCTCTCTCTCTCTCTCTCTCTCACTCTTTCTCTCTCTCTATCTCTCTCACTCACTTACACATGCACACAAATACTCCCACACACTCACTTACTCACTCACTCACTCACTCACTCACTCACTCACTCACTCACTCACTCACTCACTCACTCACTCACTCACTCACTCACTCACTCACTCACTCACTCACTCTCTCTCTCACTCACTCTCTCTCTCTCTCACTCACTCTCTCTCACACACACACACACACACACACACACACACACACACACACACACACACACACTCACTCACACACTCACACACACTCACACACAAACACAACACACACAACACACACACTCACCAACACAGACACAAGCACACGCATCCAGACACAAACACACACACTCACACACACACACACACACACACACACACACACACACACACACACACACACACACACACACACTCACACACACACACACTCACTCACTCACTCACTCACTCACTCACTCACTCACTCACTCACTCACTCACTCACTCACTCACTCACTCACTCACTCACTCACTCACTCACTCACTCACTCACTCACTCACTCACTCATTCACTCACCAACACACACACACACCAACACAGACACGAGCACACACATCCACACACACTCAAACACACACACACACGTACACATCCACACACACATACACACACACACACACACTCACTCACTCACTCACTCACTCACTCACTCACTCACTCACTCACTCACTCACTCACTCACTCACTCACTCACTCACTCACTCACTCACTCACTCACTCACTCTCTCACTCACTCACTCACTCTCACACACCAACACTGTGACACACACCAACACAGACACTCACACACACATCCACACTCACACACACACACACACACACACACACACACACACACACACACACACACACACACACACACTCACTCACTCACTCACTCACTCACTCACTCACTCACTCACTCACTCACTCACTCACTCACTCACTCACTCACTCACTCACTCACTCACTCACTCACTCACTCACTCACTCACTCACTCACTCACTCACTCACACACCAACACACACACACACCAACATAGACACAAGCACACACATCCACACACACACACACACACACACACACACACACACACACACACACACCATTGTCTCTCTTCTTGAACCTGTTAGTGTTGGGTTCATCTGTCTGTAATGGTGGGAGAGACAAAGCTGAAGTTACCGGTGTGCCAAAACTTCCCACTTTGCCAACCTATGGAGGCAAGCTTGCTTGTTCAGATGGCTGCCTGATGCCTCAGCCTGACCAGTAGAACAGCCTTCACAAAATGCCATGAAACAACTTTGACACTATGAGGTGCTCTAAATGTCACCAGTGGCTGGAACAAGACCAGGATACAGAAAAGGTGTGGCTTTCAAGTTGGAGGCAATCTGTAGATATCCTCGATGGTTACTTTTCTGATCAGACAAAACATTGCATCCCAAAGTCTCCTGAAAATTGGATGTGGTTTATGAGCTGACATTGTGCATAATGGATGCTGGAGTAATGGTCAGTTTCAGTGGGCTGGGGAAGTTGCAGTTGAATGTAGTTGTAGCTCGGGTGTTCTGCTAAAAGCTTGCATTAGTGGTGGTGGTGGTGGGAACAATGGATTGTCATCACCATGAGATTGAGTGTCCCAGGTATGCAATAGAAACTTCCTGATTGAAAAGACAGATCTTCTTGTTGGCATGAAAAATGTACATGTTTACACAGACACAGGTACTCCCCTCCTTCAGTTCAGCCCAGTTGAGGCTAGTGCGGTCCTCAAGGCCATCCGCAGTATGAACCCTACCTCCTGTGACCTTGACCCTGTTCCCACCTCCTCTTAGTTGAATGCATTGATGAGATCCTACCTGACTTCTGACACAGATGATTAATGATTGCTTTCAGACTGGCACCTTCCTTAGTGTTTTCAAGCAGACTATAGTTAAGCCGCTCTTGAAGAAGCATGACCTAGATCCAAACAAACTTTGTAATTATAGGCCAGTCTCCAATCTTTCTTTTCTGTCAAAATTGTTAGAGAAGTTAGCTTTGCAGCAGCTGCTGGAGCACGTGTCCCAGTATGACCTTTTGGCCCGTTTTCAATTCTCGTACCGTGCTCATCATTCCACCGAAACAGCTCTGCTCCATGTTCTAAACGATCTTCTTGTTGCTTATGACAATTCCAAAGTTTTTCTTCTTAGTAATCTTACTCTGTTGGACTTGAGTGCCGCGTTCAACATAATAGACCATGGAATTCTTCTCACCCGTCTTAGAAACGTTTTTGGCATTGAGAACTTAGCACTCTTTCCTGCATTCATATCTCTCAGAACGTAGACAGACTGTTTCGATCTCGGGTTTTGCTTCTGATCCTACACCTCTCAAGTACAGAGTCCCTCAGGGGTCTGTTCTGGGTCCTCTGCTGTTTCTACTGTACACCCAACCACTCTCCAATGTAATTGACAGTCATTCAGTCTCTCACAGTGAATTTGCTGATGATACCCAGCTCTACAACTCCTCCCATCCTAGTCAAATCCCTCTCTTCTTTCTACCAGAAAATACTGTATCTCTGACGTGAAACGGTGGAAACTGCTGACTCTAGAATGCTTAAGGTCCCCCGCCATAATAATTATACTCAAGGACAGTGTGCCTTCTCCTATATTGGACCTGTAACCTGGAATAGTCTCCCTCTCTCAGTCCGTCATTTTGACACTCTGCCCCAGTTCAAAAGTGTTCTAAAGACCCACCTCTTCCGATCTGCCTTTCCTGCTGAGCTGCTTCGCCTTACTTGACCTGGTCTGCAAGTGCTGTGTATATTGTATAGTTTGTTCTATTTGTTCTATTGGATCTTAGTTTATGTTTTTTGTTTATGTGTGTAGTGTGTGAGATTTTGTAGGAATGTGGTGTTGAGTGGTTGTATGAGTGTTGATTCTTTGGATTGTAAACGCCATGAGCTTGCCTGTCAGGGGAAGGTATGTGCGTATGAATAAACTATTATATTATATAACACACACACACACACAGACACATACACACACACACACACACACACACACACACACACACACACACACACACACACACACACACACACACACACACACATACACACACACCTACCTGGGAGTAATGTTATTTCTGTTAAGGAGATCCACTTTGAAGGGAATGTCTCTCTCTCTCTCTCTCTCTCTCTCTCTCTCTCTCTCTCTCTCTCTCTCTCTCTCTCTCTATCTATCTATCTATCTATCTATCTATCTATCTGTCTATCTATCTATCTATCTCCCCCCCCTCTCTTTCCCTCCCTCCCTCTCTCTCTCCCTCCCTCCCTCTCTCTCCCTCCCTCCCTCCCTCCCTCCCTCCCTCCCCGCCTTTTAGGATTGATCAGGAATGTGTGTGCGCGCGTATGTGTGTGTGTGTGCATGCACATTCGTCTGATTGCATGCACAGCTGTATTCTTTTCATCACTGCCATGCATGCTTTCCTGAACAGATAACTTAAGCTTTCAAGAGGGAACTTTTTATTTTGGATTTTCTTTTTATTTATTTATTCGTCGTCATCATCATCATCATCATCATCATCATCATCATCATCATCATCATCATCATCATCATCATCATCATCATCATCATCATCATCATCATCATCAAGTTTCTCGCAAGGGCTTTTGGTTTTTGATCAGAGATGACTGAACATTTCTGAACTTGAGCCATGCTGATAAGAGAATATGCTGTGCTGAGTCTGCTAGCCAAGTAGACTCTTGTACTCTGAGGACCCACAGAGAATCGGAAGCCAAGGTGAAGCACAGCAAAAGGAACAGCTGCCCTTCACAGATCTGTAATACTAGAGTCTGATCACACTCACTGACTCAGACTCCGTGAATATCATCTGCTCTTGCCTTAGAGATCACAAAGAAACGTGCCTGTATTTTGTGTTGTCTACCTAATTGCAGATTGACAGT
>JAWQFJ010023441.1:20000-37500 GCA_034096865.1 Theodoxus fluviatilis | reverse complement strand
CATGTTTGTCACTTGAGATTCATGCAGGTATCCAGTAGCTTTGAGTTATGCAGTGATTATTATGACAAATATGAAGATGACCAAAATATCCCTGATAAACAAGAGAATTCATCACATGTAGGTAGCTGACAGTCTCCTGGTTGCTAAAAATATGTGGCTTGTCTGCACAAAGTCAGTCACTTGTGGGGGAAAATCATTAACTGTGTTTTGTGTATCATTGGCATGAACAAAGCATGAGCTTTTCAATGCTGCAGATTATTATCATGGAAATATGTTTTTATTCACTGAGTCATGGTACTTTAAAAATTGATTAGTGAAAATCTCAAAATGGAGAAATTCTGCCAAATTGCCAAATACATTACCACTATCAGGTCACAACTTTGTTTTTGCTCTCAATTCAGGAGTCGCCTTCATATGGGTATTTCTGCTGGTCAGTCCATTCTCAAGACTAAGTTTAGAGCCTCACTAAGTATTCAAACCAGCTTTCAAATGATACCAAAGAGTGTGGAGTAGTCCATAGGAAAAATAACACATAAAATTGTCAAAATAGGTTCATTCAACATTGTTTTTGGCTCATTAGCAGTTCTTTAATAATGAATAGTTGTTGTTTAAAATGACAGTTATTTTACCACAAAAAAGCTTTATTTGATAAAAGAAAAAATCAGTGATATATATACATGTAGAAGACATAGCAAAACATTTGTTGAAAACTACAATACGACCTTGTTGACTCCAAGCCTCAATTTCTGGCTGATTCTCAGCTTTCTAACTTGCTGACATGCAATTGGTTTTGCGTGGATGGGTAACATAATACATATATATATATATATATATATATATATATATATATATATATATATATATATATATGATTTATTGGCATCTGCATCTTTGAAAATTTAGGAGCTTGTATTTCTGCACAGGTGGAAAACAACCTGCTTCTTGAAAATCTGTTGACACACATTATTGGAGTCACGTTTTCAGCAGCTGATGTTGTGACTGTGGATCTATTAATACAAAGGCCAGCAAATTATTTGTTGTTGCAACTTGCCTTCATACGTTCCTGGATACTTGCTTCTCAATGGAAGCTGATGAAGAGTGATTGTAGATGAGGCAGAATTGCTGTTGCTGCTGCAGGAGCTGTCATAGACCAATGTCAGACCTTTGCTTTGTTCTTGCACACATATTCCCCCTGTGGGTTGGGGTTAAAAGAATTGACACACCGTGTCTCCCTATACCATTCGTAAGAGGCGAATAACTAGGGACACCGTGACTGGATTATGTTTACTCTAAGCTGTTCTAGGGATTTTCATGCTTAATGGCCTTACATAGCCTACAAAGGCTGATAGGCAGTAAAACACTATCCATCTATCTATCTATCTATCTATCTATCTATCTATCTATCTATCTATCTATCTATCTATCTATCTATCTATCTATCTATCTATCTATCTATCTATCTATCTATCTATCTATCTATCTATCTATCTATCTATCTATCTATCTATCTATCTATCTATCTATCTATCTATCTATCTATCTATCTATCTATCTATCTATCTATCTATCTATCTATCTATCTATCTATCTATCTATCTATCTATCTATCTATCTATCTATCTATCTATCTATCTATCTATCTATCTATCTATCTATCTATCTATCTATCTATCTATCTATCTATCTATCTATCTATCTATCTATCTATCTATCTATCTATCTTGCACACATACTTATACACCTTGCCAGAGACTCCCATCTCAATGAATTGCTTATGGAAAATAACAAGTGATGATGATGGTTGGTTGTGGTTGTTTCAGCACGAATTCTTGCATCCTTTCAATTATTTGCATCTCATTTGATGGTGCTGGATATGTGCTGGTGATTGAAATAACATAATGCTGCTGTTGCATGAAATGTTTTATGTCAGCAGATGACAAGTCACTAGTAGAGCTCTACAAACCATTCAAAACACTTCATCTAACTAAGATCTGCAATTTCCTCTGCTGATGCAGGATGACTTTTGTTGTTGCAGAATGTGTTTGAACACTAACCATTAAAGTTTACATCTCATTAGATGATGATGATGACCAGCTTACCTAAGGTGCTGTAAGTCATTCGTGTGTTTCATTCCCCAGTCCTATAAGTGTAAGGATTATGCCATTTGTAGGAAAAAATTAGTCTAGTAAGAGCTATGCGGGGTGGGTGGCTATGGGCGGTACAGGATTGAGCAAGGTGGGCGGTAATGGGCAGTACAGGATCTTAAACTTAAAGAGTTAATTAAGACAAATCTATAAGAACATGATGACACTGGGTGGGTGGTGAGGGATGACAGTTCCCCTTTCAGCACCTGTTGATGCATTTCTTAGGAGAGTTACATCTCAGTGGATGTGTTGAGATACTTTTTTGTTCTTTCTCCTTTTGTTAAAGCTATGTTGATCCAATTTCATCACTGAAGGCTTACACCTCAGTGGGCATCATGAGATGTGTGAGATTTTTCACGCAAGCTCATTACGTCATTAGTGCAGGCATGTGTCTGTGGATGTTGTGGGATGACTTGTTTTTGCAGACCTGCAGGCTGGTTATTTACTGCTTGTGATGTTTTGTTATTGTTGTATTACAGATCTATACACTTATGTATCATTGAAGACGTTCATCTTTGAAGCTGATATGGGATGACTTGTTCCTGACTGTTTGTTGACTGTTGTTGCTGTTGCTGTTAGTTATTGTATCTCACATGCACACACACACACACACAAACACACACACACACACTCACACACACATTGCATTGTAGCGCAATGATAAATACATTTTGTTGCCAACCTGTTGATGTTTATTGTCTTTTGTTGCTGTTGTTATCGTAGGTCCCACTGACAAACACTTCTCACTGGAGAATAGAACAATGTCAGATGACTCGTTGTAGACTTGCTGGTGTTTATTGACTGTTGTTGTTGTTGTTGTTGCAGGACCTACTGACACACACATCACTGGAGACGCAC
The DNA here is from genome assembly GCA_034096865.1 of Theodoxus fluviatilis. Classification (NCBI taxonomy): domain Eukaryota; kingdom Metazoa; phylum Mollusca; class Gastropoda; order Cycloneritida; family Neritidae; genus Theodoxus; species Theodoxus fluviatilis. The sequence continues at coordinate 34,498 of JAWQFJ010023441.1, read as the reverse complement.
AAGCTGGACCTGATGGCGGAGATCTCCAGCCTGAAGCTGAAGCTGGCGGCTGCTGATCGAGATCGCCATGAACTTGCGGACAAACTACGCCTGGCGCAGGTCTGTAGCTCGGACTACCAGACTGGCCTCCCTTGCTTGGGTGTCTGATGTAAAAGACGCCCTTTTGACCGTCCTTTGCTTAAACTAAGTCCATTCTCAGGTATCTTTTGCCTGATTTAAGAGATGCTCTCTTGACTGTGCTTTGCTTAAGCATAGTCCTTTCTCAGGTGTCTGTTGCCTGATTTAAGAGATGCTCTCTTGACTGTGCTTTGCTTAAGCATAGTCCTTTCTCAGGTGTCTGTTGCCTGATTTGAAAGATGCTGTCTTGACTGTGCTTTGCTTAAGCATAGTCCTTTCTCAGGTGTCTGTTGTCTGATTTGAAAGATGCTGTCTTGACTGTGCTTTGCTTAAGCATAGTCCTTTCTCAGGTGTCTGTTGTCTGATTTGAAAGATGCTGTCTTGACTGTGCTTTGCTTAAGCATAGTCCTTTCTCAGGTGTCTGTTGTCTGATTTGAAAGATGCTGTCTTGACTGTGCTTTGCTTAAGCATAGTCCTTTCTCAGGTGTCTGTTGTCTGATTTGAAAGATGCTGTCTTGACTGTGCATGTCTAGTCCTTTCTCAGGTGTCTGGTTTGCCTTGTCAAGTCTCATAGTTATCTGCCTTGCTGGGATGTGATAGTCAGGAGCCTCACTAAAATGCCTGCAGGTTGATTTCTTCTTGCATTGTAATGTGATTACCTGCAATATTGTGGCCAGTTTTCCTGAAAGTTTGTCTTTGCTACGTATTCATGAAAGAAGGCTAAGTTAGGGGTGTTTTTTATACTGTTCAAGGATATTTTCATGAATGCAACTTGAGAATACTAACTACTGCAAAATAAGTGAGATATTAAACTTTTTCTGATCAATTGATCCTGAGACACTTGCATACTACGTCCCACTGAAAGCTCTACATCCCAGTTTGAACATACAATGTCCCACTAGTAACGTACTAGGTCACACTGTGAACATCACTCCACTTTCTTCTTGTATTCAGTGCCCTAAGCAAGCTCACAAATCATCTTCTAACAAAACGTTTCACTTCTTAAAAAAACAAACAGAAATGTATTTCAAACAAATCGAGCAGTCTGAAAATATTTTCATCGCTGTTTTGCTTTAGAAAAAAATTAGCATTTTTCCTTTTAAGGCAAAACAGCTTGTTGCAATACTGATGCTTTTAATAACAAACTTCTTTCTAGGTTAGAGAAGAAAAAAAACATCTGCACAAAAGCTCCTTGGTGTTTTGCTGGTCTTTAAATTGAAGATGGAGACATGAATTTCAGGGAAGTTTCTTTGTAACATTTTGCCGATATCATGGGAGGTGTTTACATCTCTCTAATAGGATCATGTTTTTGGGGATGGGATGGGGTGTCACACTTCCATTTATAAACTTCACCTGTAGTGTTGCATTTCATGGCAGATGGAAGGGAAATGATTTAAACTGGTTCATCCATGAGTCTGTGCATGGCATATTCATAGAATCTGTATGCAATAGAGTGGTAGTAACCCCCCATGTAATGGGCTGCCTGTCTTTTTCCAAGGCCTGTGCCCTGATGGTTTTCTTCAATGCTGTGACCTTTCCTGCTTGCCTGGTTGTTTTTTTTTGCTTCCAGCCTGTTGGCCTACTGCTCTGCTAGATGACTTTGCACACTTGACTGCCGAAAAACTGGTTTGAAGTTGCAGTGTGTTTGAACTAAGCAAATCTTGAAGGTGTACTGTGTTCCTCTGAGTAGGAACAAGTGTGATGTGATGGTATAGTGATGGAGTTTAGTAGGGAGTTGTATATGTGGAGTTGGGAAAGATTTGTGACATTAATAAAAGTTATCCCCACTGGCCACTATGGGTTTCAACAGGCAGAAGTCCTTTTTGCAGCTTTTCATTACATCCAAGCTTTAAGTGAGAAGCCTAAAGTGAAGGCAAATAAAGACACAACAAGCTTTATATTGTGTACCACTAAAATAATGATACTTATGTATGAACAGAGTAATTTTATGGGAACAAAAGAAGATGGGTTTCTCACTTGAGATAAGTTTTATCTGCTGTGTGACCCTCAGTAAATAAGGAAATTGACTTGAATAATGGAGAGAGGAAAAAGGGGGAAACATTTACTTTTGCTCTTGCTGAGTGGCATGGGGGTGGGGGGTGGAGGGGGAGGAGAGATAGGGGTGTGTGTGTTTATGTGTGCATGCACTGTATGCCTCTGTGCATGTGTGTGTTTATGTGTGCGTGTGTGTGTGTGCATGCACTGCATGCCTCTGTGTGTGTGTATGCATGCATATGTATGCCTCTCTGGAGTGCAGACTTGTGGACCAATGCAAAGCAGAGGTACGGCCCAAGAGGCAGCAGGGAAGGGAAAGGCACTGTGAATGTCAAGGGTCAGGATCGGCCAGAAAAGGGGACCTCTGCTAAGTCTGATATGCAAAACCCATTCTGTATTCTGGTTTGTTATTGTTGGACTAACCTTCTTCATTGTTTGGTGATATAGGTGTATATACACTTTGGTTTTGTTCCAAGCCATCTAGATTCCTTCCCCATCAGGCAACCACTGCCAACTTTGCAAAGTGTATGTCCTTCACTCGATACTGTTTTTGAGATGTGGCATTGAACGATAACAAGTGATGTAGATGGTGCTGTGCGTTTTGCATGGTGTGGCAACAGACTTACTATTGAAATCATGGAAGGCTGTAAAAATGCCTATGTGGAAACTCCTATGGTTTCCAGAAATGAACGCCCCAATCTGAAAGCTGAATGAATGAATGAATGAATGAATGAAATAATGTTTAATGTGGAGCTTACTTGGCCATATTTTGTCTTCAGAAGTGGTGTAATGCTGCCAGGTAAAGGCTTTTGTTGCTTTGGTTTATGCAAATGTTGGTTTGAATTTGGTTTGATGCATAACTATAGCAGTTTATGACTGCTTCAAATGCCTGTTTCCTGTTTCCTCAGCAAAGTTGATAGCATGCCTGAACATGTGTTAAGAGCATTGATTGATGTTCATTTTTTGCAGTCAGTCTACCTTGGGTGGGGTGGGGGTCAGCAGGTATTTTCAATGCAATGATACTGATAGTTACCAAACGCACATGTGATGTGACAGCCAGAGTGATGTCTCCATGTTAGCCACATGGGAATGTGCTATTGGTTTAGTCACACAGCTGTGTTGTTGGATGTTATTCCAACAGGATAGTCTGTGTCAGTATTTTCCTCGAAGTTGATTTATGCCAAGAGAATGTACTGTTGAAGAACTCAGAATGTAAATCAGTTCGGGTGGGGATGGGGCCGTTACATCAGATGATAGGATCTGCAGAGTTGCCTCCCTTGATAACTCTTGCATGCCATCATCATTCACCACAGTCAAGGTCATGGATTTTACTCCCTAACTTGGAACAAGCACAGATTCCTGGCTTGTGATGAACCATTTCAAGTGTCATGTGTTGGGGCACAAGTCAGAGGATAGAGTGCTTGCCCTCTGGCGTTGGCAGCTAGTACTACTAGTAGTGATAGCGTTTGGAGCTACATGGATCCAAGAGTTACATCTGCAGGCAAGGTGCATAACTCCCATTGCCTCCTTCAACCCATGAGTAACACCCAGTACTGTGAGGGCAGAGATGGCACACTGTAGTGCAGTTCATCCTTGTATACAGCCGTGAGCCAGCATCAGGTAGGAATACTCCCTAGGGTGTGAAGGTGGCATCAGCCCGTGTGGCCTGCCTCTCTGACATGAACAGTGTTGATCAGATGAAAGGTGAAAGGTTAAGTGGCCCTTTGATCAGGGGGTAAATTCGAGATGCAGTTTGAGGCCTAGATGTGTGGGATGAGATGCTGTGCAACACAAACACCACTTGCTACCTTTCAATGAATCGTTCAAGGGCTTTTTCTCTGTGACCTGCAGCGCCAGATTCAGGAGCTGGAGACAAAGGTGACAGTTCGGGATGCAGAGGTCGCAGACCTTCGTCAGCAGCTGTACCGCAATGGCACCATCCAGGGGCCGGAGTCTGCAGGTGAGCAGTAGCACCTTATCAGGGTGTGGCCAGCATCACCCAGTTCACTCGCCCCTTCCTCCAGGGCAAATGGTATGCCTGACTGCACACCAGACTGTATCATTAGCTATTATCAGATTACGTATCACATGGTCTGAATCTTTCATGAGTCCCCACCAGAGAGTAAGGGCAGCTAGACCAATGAAGAAGAGGCAGCAACTCAGATGTTCAATTGCCACTTACTACTCATCTCCCCCTGGCCTGGCCCACATAGAAATCTGTCCTCTTGTCTCCAGGTGCAGAGTACAGGAAAATGGATTGTGCCTGAACCCATTCAAGAGAGTACACTTGCCGTTTACATGCACTTTTGCTTGAGACAGACTGATTCTCTTGCACCAACATGAAAGAATTTGTGTCATGTGCAGCCTCTTTGGGAAATTTGTTTTCTACCTTGTATACAGACTGCCTGTTGCATTTGTTTTTGTCTTTGCAAGGATCTGTCATGTAGAGGCAGCTGTAAGGTTTTAACGTTTGATGTGCTAATTTGTATTTTTGCAAATCCAGTCATATGTTGTGCTCAATCTGCCATCTTTTTTATATTTCTCCATCTCCAGTCTTCTTTTAGAAAAAATAATCTAGACCAATCTGAAGTAGATAGTTTTGTATAATATTGAAACTGTACTAGTTGTCCCAGAAATACTGAGAATATTTCATTGTCTTCTTGAAGTGAATAATTGAAGGTCATTTAAAACATTGCTTTCTTTGGATTTCCTTGACAGATTCTGAAATCAAGAAGCTGAAGAGGGTGGTGGACACACTTATGATCGCCAATGAAGAAAAGGTATGTGCAGGGCATGCTTTGAGAAACACGTTGTCAGGTAAAGGTCTCTGCTTTGAGTCAAGATTGTTCCAACCCTTACCATGGCCTCATAATTAGGACTGATAGCATTACCCACTCTGAGGGAAAAAGTTCATGACCATTACCCCCAGCCACTTGAATGGGTATGCAAAAACCTTTCTTCCATAGAGTGAAAGCAAACAAACTGCTTTTCGCAACAGAGATAAAATTAGACAACCTTTACCCCCCACCCCAACCCCCCATCACATGCAACATACGCTGAGACAAGCGGCATTGGGATAGACCTGACCATGTGGCTTATGCTGCAACTACTGTAGTAAGAGCTAAGTTCATTGTAACTGCCTTATTTTGACACCCTGGATCAGTCCCTGATATGATGTCAACTCAGAACTCGATCAGATATGCTCATTGTTGGTGGAGTGCCTATTGAATATAGCAATGTGCAATTTTTTCAGGACAAAAGACTGGATGACATGCGAAGGTTACTCAAGAGGTACAGGCGAGTGGAGGAAATTCTCGTACAGGCACAAGGAAGAAAAGGTAAGCTGCCTGGGGTGAATTATCTCCCCTTGGAGTACTATCCTTTGCTCCGAGTGATTGAGATGTGAAGAACAAATTTAGCTGTTTAGTGGGTATATTTCAGGCCTTCAATATCAGATGAATTGGATTTGACTAATGGGGGTGGGGGGTGTACTTGTTTTCTTGATGGTGCAAGGTAAATGTACAATGATGCAGGAAAATTGACTCTAGGATGTTCGATTGCAATGCAGGGAAAGATTTGGTGGAAAACTTGAATGACTCACTTAGTTTATTATTGCTTGTTTGAATGGTTTAATGATATGTGTTGGATGATTTTAATGGGAGATACATGTTAGGATTTTGTTGATGGGAATGATTATATAAGATCTGGTATAATTGAGAAGGAAACAAAATTAATTTTAATGGGTGATTCTAGGAATATTCATAAAAATGAATAGATGTTGACTTGTTTTAGTTAAGGAAGATTCTGTTACTGACTGTAATTACTCTAAAGGGGACATCATGTGTGAACAAGTGGAAATGGTATGGGAGTATGGATGCATATTCAGACTTGTGTTGACATCATTGTTAGGAACTGATGCTGTTACAGCGGTGGAAGGCTTGATAGGCAGTGTGGATGGTATAGGGACCAACTGTACTTGTCTTTGCAGCAGTGGAAGATTTGATAGGCAGTGTGGATGGTATAGGGACCAACTGTACTTGTCTTTGCAGCAGTGGAAGACTTGATAGGCAGTGTGGATGGTAAATGGACCAACTGTACTTGTCTTTGCAGCAGTGGAAGACTTGATAGGCAGTGTGGATGGTATAGGGACCAACTGTACTTGTCTTTGCAGCAGTGGAAGACTTGATAGGCAGTGTGGATGGTAAAGGGACCAACTGTACTTGTCTTTGCAGCAGTGGAAGATTTGATAGGCAGTGTGGATGGTATAGGGACCAACTGTACTTGTCTTTGCAGCAGTGGAAGACTTGATAGGCAGTGTGGATGGTATAGGGACCAACTGTACTTGTCTTTGCAGCAGTGGAAGACTTGATAGGCAGTGTGGATGGTAAAGGGACCAACTGTACTTGTCTTTGCAGCAGTGGAAGATTTGATAGGCAGTGTGGATGGTATAGGGACCAACTGTACTTGTCTTTGCAGCAGTGGAAGACTTGATAGGCAGTGTGGATGGTATAGGGACCAACTGTACTTGTCTTTGCAGCCGTGGAAGACTTGATAGGCAGTGTGGATGGTATAGGGACCAACTGTACTTGTCTTTGCAGCAGTGGAAGACTTGATAGGCAGTGTGGATGGTATAGGGACCAACTGTACTTGTCTTTGCAGCAGTGGAAGACTTCATAGGCAGTGTGGATGGTAAAGGGACCAACTGTACTTGTCTTTGCAGCAGTGGAAGACTTGATAGACAGTGTGGATGGTATAGGGACCAACTGTACTTGTCTTTGCAGCAGTGGAAGACTTGATAGGCAGTGTGGATGGTATAGGGACCAACTGTACTTGTCTTTGCAGCAGTGGAAGACTTGATAGGCAGTGTGGATGGTATAGGGACCAACTGTACTTGTCTTTGCAGCAGTGGAAGACTTGATAGGCAGTGTGGATGGTATAGGGACCAACTGTACTTGTCTTTGCAGCAGTGGAAGACTTGATAGGCAGTATGGATGGTAAAGGGACCAACTGTACTTGTCTTTGCAGCAGTGGAAGACTTGATAGGCAGTGTGGATGGTATAGGGACCAACTGTACTTGTCTTTGCAGCAGTGGAAGACTTGATAGGCAGTGTGGATGGTATAGGGACCAACTGTACTTGTCTTTGCAGCAGTGGAAGACTTGATAGGCAGTGTGGATGGTAAAGGGACCAACTGTACTTGTCTTTGCAGCAGTGGAAGACTTGATAGGCAGTGTGGATGGTATAGGGACCAACTGTACTTGTCTTTGCAGCAGTGGAAGACTTGATAGGCAGTGTGGATGGTAAAGGGACCAACTGTACTTGTCTTTGCAGCAGTGGAAGACTTGATAGGCAGTGTGGATGGTATAGGGACCAACTGTACTTGTCTTTGCAGCAGTGGAAGACTTGATAGGCAGTGTGGATGGTATAGGGACCAACTGTACTTGTCTTTGCAGCAGTGGAAGACTTGATAGGCAGTGTGGATGGTAAAGGGACCAACTGTACTTGTCTTTGCAGCAGTGGAAGACTTGATAGGCAGTGTGGATGGTAAAGGGACCAACTGTACTTGTCTTTGCAGCAGTGGAAGACTTGATAGGCAGTGTGGATGGTAAAGGGACCAACTGTACTTGTCTTTGCAGCAGTGGAAGACTTGATAGGCAGTGTGGATGGTAAAGGGACCAACTGTACTTGTCTTTGCAGCAGTGGAAGACTTGATAGGCAGTGTGGATGGTATAGGGACCAACTGTACTTGTCTTTGCAGCAGTGGAAGACTTGATAGGCAGTGTGGATGGTAAAGGGACCAACTGTACTTGTCTTTGCAGCAGTGGAAGACTTGATAGGCAGTGTGGATGGTAAAGGGACCAACTGTACTTGTCTTTGCAGCAGTGGAAGACTTGGTAGGCAGTGTGGATGGTATAGGGACCAACTGTACTTGTCTTTGCAGCAGTGGAAGACTTGATAGGCAGTGTGGATGGTAAATGGACCAACTGTACTAGTCTTTGCAGCAGTGGAAGACTTGATGGGCAGTGTGGATGGTAAATGGACCAACTGTACTTGTCTTTGCAGCAGTGGAAGACTTGATGGGCAGTGTGGATGACGACACCAGCTCAACAGGCTCCTCCACCACGCCCTCTGTCTCAGACCCTGCAGTCCCCAATGCCCTGGTGAGAAGCCATGCTCTGCAGACACACTGACATAGAGCAGTTGCACTGATGTGTGGTTCTGTGAGCAGTGCTTGGCAGAAATGTTGTGAGCAGAGCAATGATAATTGTGCTATGAACAGTTGTAGTGATTGCAGAACTGTGAGCAGTTGTTACTATATTGCTGGGAAGTAGTATGTGCACTGGCAGGAACTGTATTTCAATGAGCAGTGCACATAGCTATGAGTTGACCTATAATGACAGAATGGCCATGAGCAGTGCATGGAACTCCTTGAGTTATCAAATCAGATGTCAAAGAGATGACATTTACTTGAACTTGTATAGAAACAATCAGAATGTTATTGATGTTGGTATGTCAAATAGACTGAAAAATGGTTGATCATTTATCTGTTGTTTTCTTTTATACATGTCATATTCCACTTGTATGAAATCTGCAGATGTACATTACATGAATAAATAAATCATTCTGTTACAGTCAGATGACGTTCGAGGCCAGTTCCTGTCATCCCCTACAGCAACAAGCACACCAGGTGTGTCACCATGCTGAGGTCTCTTGGTGCCTGACACTGGAGGATGACTCAGTGAGAGGGCAATGAGCTGTGCTGATCCTTTTCTTTTGTAGTGTCTTTGACATAGTTCAGTATCATGCCATTCCCTCCTCAAGTTAGGACATTTTGCTGGAGATAGGGGAGAGGGACAGGGGTTGTTGCATCCACTTTAACAGAGATTGGGCTAAGTTTTACACAGTCACTCAGTTTCACTCTGTATATCTTTTTCAATTTTGACTCACATGCGAAGCAAAAGTGAGTCTATGTACTCGCCCTTTTCGTCCGTCCGGGCGTCTGTAAAAACCTTTAACGTTGGATTTTTCTCGGAGACTATTAAGTCTATCAACACTCAGTTTTGTATAATGGTGTAGGATGACAAGGCGTACAAAAACATACATAGTGAAATGACCTTGCTTCAAGGTCAAGGTCGCAGGGGCCGTAAATGTTGTCTAAAAAACAGCCATTTTTCACATTTTCCCAATTTTCTCTGAAGTGTTTGAGATTGGATACCTGACCTATATATGGTATATAGGGCAAAGTAATCCCTATCTTTTGATACCAGTTTGATTAACCTTGCTTCAAGGTCAAGGTCACAGGAGCTCTTTAAAGTTGGATTGTATACATATTTTGAAGTGGCCGCGCGGCCGGGTGTCCTGTCGTCTGTAAAAAAACTTTAACGTTGGATTTTTCTCGGAGACTATTAAGTCTATCAACACCCAATTTGGCATGATGGTGTAGGATGACAAGGCGTCAAAAAACATACATAGTGGCTTGACCTTGCTTCAAGGTCAAGGTCACAGGAGCTCTTTAAAGTTGGATTGTATACATATTTTGAAGTGACCTTGACCCCGAACTATGGAAGATAACTCTTCCAAACTTCATTACATTGTAGTACACATGTTATACTTTCATACTAGGTCACCCGTGTCGTCCGCACGGGCGTCTGGGCGTCCAGGCGTCCTGCCGTCCGTAAAAAAAATTAACGTTGGATTTTTCTCGGAGACAATTAAGTCTATCAACACCCAATTTGGCATTATGGTGTAGGATGACAAGGCATACAAAAACATTTATAGTGACTTGACCTTGCTTCAAGGTCAAGGTCGTAGGGGCCGTAAATGTTAAAAAACAGCCATTTTTCACATTTTCCCAATTTTTTCTGAGGTTTTTGAGATTGGATACCTGACCTATATATGGTATATAGGGCAAAGTAATCCCTATCTTTTGATACTAGTTTGATTGACCTTGTGTCAAGGTCACAGGAGGTCTTTAAAGTTGGATTGTATACATATTTTGAAGTGACCTTGACCCTGAACTATGGAAGATAACTCTTCCAAACTTCATAACATTGTAGTACACATGTTATACTTTCATCATGAGACACATTTGGTCACATATCATTAAGGTCAAGGTCACTTTGACCCTTATGAAATGTGACCAAAATGGGGTAGTGAACCACTAAAAGTGACCATATCTCATGGTAGAAAGTGCCAATAAGCACCATTGTGCTTCCTATGCCTTGAATTAACAGCTTTGTGTTGCATGACCGTGGATGACCTTGACCTTGGGTCAAGGTCACATGTATTTTGGTAGGAAAAAAGTGTAAAGCATTTCTTAGTGTATGATATCATTGCTAGATTTAGTAGTTTGATCTGACCTTGAAGGTTACCTGAAGGTCAAGGTCATGTAAAGGTCAAGGTCAAGCATGTGAGTCGTATGGGCTTTGCCCTTCTTGTCTTTTTCTTTTTCTGTATATCTCTCTCTGTGTCTCTTTCTCCATCTCTCTCTCTCTCTCTCGCTCTTGCTCTCTCTCTCTCTCTCTCTCTCTCTCTCTCTCTCTCTCTCTCTCTCTCTCTCTCTCTCTCTCTCTCTCTCTCTCCCCCTGTGGGTTCGGGGTAAGAATTGACCCACCGCGTCTCCCTACGCGATTCGTAAGAGGCGAATAACTAGAGACACCGAGACTTGATTAGCGTTTACTCGAAACTGTTCTAAAGGTTTTCGTGCTTAATGGCCTTACATAGCCTTTAAAGGCTGATATGCCGTAAAACACCAACCAACCAACTCTCTCTCTCTCTCTCTCTCTCTCTCTCTCTCTCTCTCTCTCTCTCTCTCTCTCTCTCTCTCTCTCTCTCTCTCATTTTGACACTGAACAGATGAACAGATTCACTTGACGGTTGACTCCTATCCATTCAATCATCTGTCCTTTTGTGTCGGCTTCTTGTACTCATGTTGTGGCGTTGCTTGCTGCAGATGGACGCAAGGCTGCAGGCAGTCAGTTAGCAGTGGGAGCACTTGGTCCCCAGGCTAGACAGACGCTCGGCATGACCCGCTCCAACAGCTGTGAGAATATCAGCCAGGCTCCACAGAAAGTAAGCCACTCTGCTCAGGCACTATGCTGCTGTGTGCTGAATGTAAGCCACTCGGCACAGGCAATATGCTGCTGTGTGCTGAATGTAAGCCACTCTGCACAGAGAGTAAGCCAGTCAGCACAGAATGTAAGCCACTCGGCACAGGCACTATGCTGCTGTGTGCTGAATGTAAGCCACTCGGCACAGGCACTATGCTGCTGTGTGCTGAATGTAAGCCACTCGGCACAGGCACTATGCTGCTGTGTGCTGAATGTAAGCCACTCGGCACAGGCACTATGCTGCTGTGTGCTGAATGTAAGCTAGTCAGCACAGGAAGTAAGTCTGTCTTCATGGAAACTAAGCCACATTTCACAAAAAGTCAGAAACTCTACTTCACAGACAGTAAGCCAATTGTAACTAACTGTAAGCCATTCTTTTGGGAATTAGCCCTACTATGTTTTATCCTGTTTTAAATTTTAATTTTTAGTGTATTAATTTATTTATCTTAACATTGTAAATTATGAAATGTCTTTGAGTTCTGTTCATGGTTCTGTTCTTTGTGCTGATTTGCAAGAGCAAAGAACTTTTTTTTAAAAATTGATATTTGTAAAGAGCAGCTTGTTGCACTGCTGGGATATATCATTTAAATCTGAAATGCTGCTTTATCTAAAACAAATTCAAACTTCCCATTGTTGAATGTTGTGACTATTGAGAGCAGACAAATTTAGACAGGGAGCGGAATCTCATTCTTCTCCTCTCTTCCAGACGCCACCGACAGGCCACAGAAAGGTGGAAGGCTTTGGCACCGGCTATGGTACGTTGCCCAAAGAGCGTGTTAGGGAAGGTGAAAAACAGCAAAAGAGCAGCCGCGGATTTCCCACCCTTGGTAAAACTCTCTTGCGCATAAGGTCTGGCAAGAGGAGCTGCTCGGCCCCCAACTTAGGTGACGAAGCCCAACTTTCTTTTCCGCATGCCGGTGTTGCTGCTGATTCCTGTTCCCCTCCTCTAGACTCCGCCACAACTGCATGCCCATGTTGGAACTTCTGCTGACCCCCACCCCCGTTCATTGCAGAATTTGCCACAGAACTTGTCCAACCCATCTGCGTAGTCCACCTCCTTGTGGTCAGCTGATAGGCGCAGAGCACCCTGAATGGGCAGGACCCGCAGTGGATAGGTAGAGTTAGACCCCCTCCCTTGGAATCCGGTATTTTACACAGTTGGAATAGTTCCTTGAAGAGTGCATGGTCAGTATGTGTACTGCACGTCTTGTACTGCATCTTGGAAGTTCCTTGGTTTGAAAAACGAGAGATTGGAACAAAGATGAATTGGGAATATTGCTGCATTTGCAAAGATTGTCTTGAGATTTGAGTGCTGGGCCATGTAAGCTTTGGAGTTTTGATTGGCGTTTATTGAGAGTTCATGACTATGCATTTATGCAGTCTCAGACTTAGAAGAAAGAAAAAAGGAAAGGCCATTGTGTCAATGTCATGGTGAATGCCAAGAGTTTTGCTGTAAGTATGCATCAGTATTGAGTGCGACTTTCAGTTGATGTGCACATAGAGATGTTTCGACCATTTTCTGTGTGCCTGCGCTGAAGCTCAAGAAGTTAAAACTTTACCAATGAAGTGTTTTGAATGTAAAGTAATTCAACAAAAGTTTCCCAAGGCAGAGTTGAATCATTGGTGTAAGATTTATTGTAGGCCATCTTTCATAAGTACGAAGACTGATTAAGAAGAGCTGCAGCCATGACTGATGTTTCTACATGGCTTATTGATTAAAAGTTTGCTATGACTCATGCCCCCAACTTTGGCAAAAATGAATGACTTCCATGTGTTGGCTTTGTATGCGAGACGTCCATGTCTTTCAAACTGCCAAATGACAAGGGCACACTGTTGTGGCTTTTCTCATTCATGTTACAATACTCTTTCCCTTGGGGGAAAAGAAACAAAGAATACTCTAATCCCTACGCATTAATGTTCTGGAAATGCCTGTGGTTGAAGGAAGGGCAGATATCCTCATCTGAGGATGTTTCAGTGCTAATAAGAAGCAGGCTGTACTGTCCAAAAGAGACAGCTGTCAACACAGTTTTGGTCTTTTTGGAACTGTGTCTGACAATGGTCCCAGTTACCTACCTGGTACTTACTAAGGGAAACTCAATTACGAGATCGTAAACTAATTTCTTCTTACCTTCCCCTGTTTAAAATTATGTTGCAGTGATTGTTGTAATCTTGCTTTGCCCTGACTTATTTTCAGTGTGCCAGTTTAAACTCACAAAGTGGCTGTAACAACACGACTTCCTTGCACACTTCTGTGACTAATGTCCTGGGATGCTGTCCCCGATAACCCTCTAATTGTGTGGCATGTACCTGAATAATGTGCTAGATTTAACACCATAGTGGAACCGTCTGCAATGATAACAACAGTAGGAAGTCACTTACCACTAGGGTCCAATATGCAGCACGTCATAACTGTGGCATGAACAGCAGAGTGTGTACTGCCCATGTGCATTTTGAAAAAGAGTCTTAGTGACACTGATTGATTCAGAGAATATCTGTAGAGACTCTCATTAATTTGGATAATATTTGTATTCTTATGTGAATTATTTCATGAAAGTCATGATTTTGCTGTTTAGATAGATAAACTTGGATTGCGAGGCTGTGTTTAAAAAAAGTCTTAATTAATTCAAATCCTTCAATCAGCCCATGGAAACGTGGTTAATGTATTCATTGCACTCAACAATTCTTGTTTGCTTGAAAACAGGATCAACTGGAATGATGATTGCTTGCAAACTGACGTCATATTGAAATAATGTAATGGTACCCATTGAAGATATTCCAACTGATTGGTATTCATTTTACCTGTGAAGAATCAGATGTATATGAATTAACTGTACATATCAGAATATTTATCATTCTATCACTCTTAAAAGAATGTCAAATTCGTGTGCATGACCTGACTTTAAGAAATTGTGCTCACTTCATGGCAGGTATGTATATGAAACCATGAAAAATGAAAATATATATAGCTCTCAGAATGCACTGATAAATTTTTATAATGTGTGTTTTTTTCTGTAGATTTTAGCAGATTTCACATCCTTGCCTTGCATACTAATAATTCTGATTCTATGAATAAAAGTTTCTAGGTAAATCCATGTTTCCAAAATAGACTTGAGGCAGCTGTTGAGACGACACTTTTTGCTGTGCCGAGACATAAGCAATGACATTTTGATTATTTGGTTGTGTACTGAATCCTTTAAGTTGCTGGGTGTGAAACACTGAACAGGCAGAGCAGAAATGCTGATTTAATACCTCTCATCAAAACTATCTGCAGAAGTCT
>JAWQFJ010023441.1:10000-15000 GCA_034096865.1 Theodoxus fluviatilis | reverse complement strand
CTGCAACTCAAATTCATCTTTCTCTGTAAATTGTGTCTCAAGATGGTGAAATAATGTTAGGGAAATCATGTTAGGAAAACTAATGTCAATATGCATCCAAGTCCCTTCCTTTTGAGTGGTGTGTTGGTGGTGGTGGTTTTTTAAATATTGATTTGAATCCAACCAAGAAGTAAACATCATGAAAAATGATTAAATGCATTCATTGTTTTGACAACTCTTTGAAACACTAACAAAAGCCCCTCATGTCCCTATATTTCTTTTGTTGTAGAGGGGAACATGTTAGAACTATCTGTCAGACATTTCATGCCACTAGATACAACACACTGCCATGTTTTCCAGGAGGACTTGATGTACCTCAAGGTCACAAACGAGCTCCACCATGTCAGCATCAAGCGAGGCATCCAGATCTTGAAACTGAATGGCTTCAACCCCCAGTGCCTGCAGAGACGGCCGTCCCCTGAGGAGGCCAGAATCATCATGGTACTGTTTGTATACTGGCCTTCTCCTCTGCGGGCCCTAGGCCCTACTGTCATGCCCGTTGTCGCACCCTAGTCACATTGTACACACAGAGGATGCCCTGGGTGTGTAATTGTAGTGCTCCATTTGTAGACACTTGCTGCTGATGAGTGTGGGGTTAGCTGCGCAGACCCTAGAGCTGCATTCTTGAGCATGGTGCTTGACTTACACTGCTTGTCCCCACCTAGGAGTGAGAAAAATTCATCTGTGACAGCTTAAGTGAACTCTTGAGAAAGCTGACTTTGGCAGATCCACCTGCAGCTTGGTTGCATACTTTCCAGGGAGTTGCGAAGATGTTTAATGAGAATGAGAGGTGCTAGGGGAGTAGGGGATAAAAGTCTGAGCACCCATGACTGGATGAAAAGTTGCTACGTAAGAAGGAGTATCATCATCGGGTCAAGGAGCTCAGACAACCCAATCACACCTTTGGTGATGGCTGGAAAAATGATCATCCTTGACCACCACAAGCATTAATGCTGTGACTAGCTGCTTTACTCCATTACATGAATGCAACCTCTGGGTGATTTTGCCTGTTTTCATCCACCAACAGTCTGCAAGTTCAAGATGGAGTCTTTCATTTATGTTTTTTATTCAACAGCAAGGAAAATGAGAACATTTTGCTAAATTATCTCAGAGACAGAGCACTTACTTTTATGTCATTAATCTTGTGTGTGTGCGTGTGTGAGACACACGTATGTGTATGTTTTACCACTGTTTCCTTTGTTCATCTGTGTTCCTCATCACTGTTCCCGCAGCTGGGCAATGAGCTGAGCAACATCCCAGGAGAGGTGGTGCTGTGGACCAACCACCGGGTCATGGAGTGGCTGCGCACCATCGACCTGTCGGAGTACGCCCCCAACCTTCGAGGCAGCGGCGTGCATGGCGCCCTCATGGTCGGTGGTCTGCTTGTGCATGCCCTCTGTTGTGTGGAGTCTTTGTTGTGTGAAAGATTGTTGGTGAGTGGCAGATGTAGCTGTCAATGTTGAAAATTTAAGATAAAAGGGTAAAGGTGTGATTTTTATATTGTGGCTTATAGCAGTTTGAGACTCATGTCTGAGTCTCAAACTGCTTTACATTTTACCCCCTGATCACTGGGCCACATGATCACTCAGCCAGAGGACTTGTTTCCTGCAGGAATAGATAACAGATTGGTTAGATAACGTTTTTTGCAGTAAAATGAGTTACACAGTGTGTTTGTAGGGTGTCTGTTTTATTTTGAAGGAATGCATGGGTAGGCTTGATGATCATTTTCAAACAATAAACATTCCTCCTTGCATGGGTATGATTTACTAAGTGCAGTGATTATTAGCTCTGCCAAGGAGGTTATGTTTGACCCTTGACCCCTCGGTTCATTACTCTGCAAAACAACTCGGAAAGTTCAAAACAGATCCTGATGAAATTTGGTGCAAGGTCATTGTTTCACCCAAGGATCAATCCATTACATTTTGGAGGTTTTCTGTTCTGTAGTTTGGGAAATTGGAAGCATGTAGAGAGATTTTATTACCCATCATGAAGTTATGTTGAAGTATTGATGACATCATCCTTTGCATTCCGCACTTGGGTAATGCTAGCTGGCGCTATGCTCTAATGAACTAACTTCGTAGCGTCCGGCCTGGCTAGCAGAACATCCTGCCTGAATGAATCATACAGGCCATGGAGGAGCAGTTGTGGTGTCCTTGGTGGAGGTTTGCGCTCTCAGAGTGCTCTCGAGTATTAAAATGTAATTGAAACAATTTTTATTCAAGGACGCTCTGAAAATCACTGTTTGAAGTGGTGTTGCCTTTTGAAGCAGTGCCAGTGTGTGAGAAGAGTATCAGACATTTAAAAAAAAACATATTCTAATGGTTACTATTGTATCAAAGGATGTACACAGGAAGCAAAGCTATCAAGCAGTGTGAAACATTTTTGTAAAACGTCTTTTCACTACATTTAAGACTAGTACAAGTTATTCCCCTTGAATGGACCATGTAAGATGACAGTTGCAGAGAAGGAAACAAACCTTATGTGTAATGTAGGATTGTTAATGTTGAAAGCAGCAATATGCTGCATTTATACATCTTATGCATCTTTTTCATCTCTGTGTACCCCTATGTTTAATCTTCCTCCTGGAACATGACAATTCTTGGGAATACAGGGCACACACCCTGCAGAGAGACCGTGGAAGCATCTAGAATGTGGTTGGATATGAAGTATATACTGCATTGTGTCCTCTGTGCTTGGTACAACAGGTGCTGGAGAGTCGGTTCAATGCGGAGCTGTTTGCGCAACTGCTCTCCATCCCTTCCAACAAAACACTGCTTCGCCGCCACATCAACACCCACTACGTGTCGCTCATCGGCCACGAGCTGCAGCAGAAGAAGAGGTCGTATGAATCCTCGCCAGACTACATCCCTCTCCTGCCCAACGCCAAAGTCAGGGTGAGGATAACTGTCAGTCGGTCTAAAGACTTTTGGTAGATTTTGTAGTACAATTTGTACTTTTTTTCCCTCTCCTTTCTTAAAACAACTTTCAGATGTTTGTAATGTTGTCTATAGTACATGCATGTCGAGGACTTTTATTGTTTCTGTATCTGCTGTTAGATCATGAGATTCAGGGATGAAAATTTTCAGGTTTTTGGGGGTCAGTTATCCAGACTTTTTAGAGGGTTCAGGTTTTTTTATAAAAGAGACTCGCTTTCCGAGTATGAAAATGAAGGCCCCCAAAGGCAAGATCTACACAGAGTGATCAACCCAAGAGTGCTTGAGTCAAACCCTGCAGGAGCCAACCCAGCCATCATGTGGACCAAAATGGGGATCCGAAGAAAAAACTGACGTCCCAACCATTTTGTTGCATGCCTTCCAAAGCGACCTGAAGCTAGATGTTCCCAGTCCACTAATCAGGCTCACAATGCAAGAGCTGAGAAGAGAAAAGCTGTTGACATTAGAGACTTCCTTTCCCCCCCCCAAAAAAAAAGCCAAGTTAGAAGAGAATCCATGGCTTCATGCCAAGTGCTGCAGGCTTTCCACTAAAATTGCCAGTTCCTGTACTTCTCCAGCAAGTCCATTAAAGTTGTCGGTGAAACAAGTAAGTGATAGTCCTGCCTCCTAGTCATGTGCTTCGTCGCTTCAATATTGCATATATCCGAAAAAAAGTTCAGGCTTTTTTTGGTTACCCACTTTTCATCCCTGAGATTGGATCAAGCATTGCCCCTCATTTCAGCATTGATGGTGTGTAAAGATACTTTCTGTTGATGTGTGTGTGTGTGCATGTCTCTGTGTGTGTGAGAGAGAGAGAGAGCGCGAGAGAGAGAGAATGTACACAGACAGCAGGATAGATGTTAGGAAGGACAAACAGATGAATGGATGGAGGGAGAGACAGACAGATGGAGATGGTAGCAGAATGGTTGACTAACCATGTCGTTTAAATCAATACTGACATCCAATAGTCATACCAATCTTTTGACTTCTGGGTGTTTTACACATACATTATGCAGAGACCTATGAACCCATTGCTTATGATTTGAAACATATTTGCTTGCAGAAAGCCAAATTTGGGCTGTTTGGCCACAAGCGAAACAAATCAGATACAGAGACGGAGAGCCTCATCTGTCCTTTGGAGTTTCCCTCTGCCAAAGCCACGAACGGTGCCTCAGGGCAGAGCAATGGGAGTGGGGGGCAAGAGGTAACCCTGCTTGACTGCACTCTTGTATCAGGTTGCATTTTCCATGTTGTTCATTGTGACTAGGGTACTGTCATCTTCTCCATCTTTTCCTCATGATGCCTGCATTCCTGTCTTCTACATTTTGCTCACATGTTTTCTGAATATCCATCGTCAACATTGTCCTGCCTGTTTCCTATTCTGGCTGAGTTTGGTATTCTGCTCTGCAATAACCATGATGCATTTTGCCTGGATGGCTTTCACTCACCTTGCCATGGCTGTTTCTCATGCTTTGTCTTGTATTTCCGCCTCTTCACTCTCCCCTAGCTATTTCTCTTGTTGACTGGATGTGGCACGTACCCACCTTTATTCTGATACACCCGAGATCTCTGGTGTATCTGGGCTCCATCCACCCATCCATAAGCGCTTCGTAGGTGACCAGGGAAATCCACATTTAAATTTGCTCTGGCAGCCTTTGGGATTTTTCATGATCGGATGGCTTACATGGCCCACATGGACTGATGGATAATACGACTTTAATCTACTTCCAAGCTCAGAGTATGTATAATTTAACTACGAAGTAAGTTGTACTAGAATCCACTGTCACAAAGTATGTGTGGTTTTTTTTATACATTGCTTACAAGTCAGTGTAATTTTATTAACGATATGGCCTTAAATATCCTCTGTTGTATCAGAATGACTTTGCATTTGCTGTGTCTCAGGTTGCTTGGATTTCAGTCAATTACTGCATGTTTCTTGTGAGGTTTGTTTTCATCTGGCTTGATACGATTTGTGTGCTTACTGGAAAGTTGTAGGGAAATGTTCCATTAGGAGTCTTCACATGAGAC
>JAWQFJ010023441.1:0-5000 GCA_034096865.1 Theodoxus fluviatilis | reverse complement strand
AAAAACAGAAATGGGTAATTTTACAAAATTTCTCAAAAGCTGTATCTTCTACCGTGACTGCCTTGTAGATGAGTCACCCATGAAAAGACCAAATTACTCTATTTTCTTACTGCCTTTGTCTCCTTTGAGAGAAAAGTCTGTGGTGCTCTGATTGAGAAAATGATCCTATCCCAAAGAATTGCTGTACAGAGCTTTAGACTCGCCCACCAGTGCGATAGCAAGGAACAAAAGTAATAAAAATGGTAGCTTGTGGGGAAGCAGAGTTGATATCCAGTGTGTGTATAAAAGTCCTCTCACCATATTTTTTTATATCATCACCAAACATTCATGCCAAGTGTGTTTGGATTGTGATATCTATTTGTATTTTAATAGCCTGTAAAAGCAGTGTTCTGATTGGATTTGCCTAAGCTTTCACCTTGAAGACGGCAAGCGGTAGAGGAATCTCTAGATCACAAATACAAGCAATACTACCATGTCAACGAAGGAATTGATTGGCCTGTGTTTAGTCATGTGTGCTCCATGGATCCATCAGCTGCAGCTGAAAGCTTATTCTCTAAACAACTTTGCATGTATTCCAGAGTACTAAACTAAAGGCACATTGCTGAGTTGTGTCAGCCTCATATCCCATCCTTGTGTGAAATGGCCCCTTACTTGAGGTTTTGTAATGGCTTGCATTTGGTTGTCTGTTGAGTTGTGTAAATATTAGTAATAGCAAGCAACAAACTGCTGAGGTCTGGGTTGCTTGAAGGCTCCTGCAAAATAGTGCTTGCCTGAAGATTGTGGATGAGTACAATACAAATTTGAGTAAATCTCTCTCTCTCTCTCTCTCTCTCTCTCTCTCTCTCTCTCTCTCTCTCTCTCTCTCTCTCTCTCTCTCTCTCTCTCTCTCTCTCTCTCTCTCAAAACTTTGCCATTCCTTGATCCATATCTAAAAGTATACCTTCCTTTGAGTGCATGTAATACATCCAGCACAGATCTACACAACTGGGGCAGAATGCTTGAAATTATCAATGCTTCCTTGAGGAGTGAGGCCTACTTCACAGACCTACAGTGTTGTGCTTCTTCCACATACCCAGCCTTTCCAAAAGGTATTGTAGCATTTCACCTCATGCTGTATGTAGTCTGCAAACTTGCTGCATATAATTCATGTCCATTAATTTGATTAAAACTGACCATACAGCTGTAGAATCCTCAGTCAGACTGGCTCTGTAATGATCAGGTCGCCACATGCTTGCTCCGTGAAATTTCCTGTTACTTGCCTTACCAGTTTCTTCCCCATGAGCTCTGTGTATGTGGTTGTCTATGTCAGGCAGCTGCTTTAGGAATCTTGCCTGTAAGTGTAAATGCTTTGTCAGTGCATACTCTTTTGTCATGCTCAGATTTATTGTGAGCCTTTCCAGCTCTCTACTGTTGCATTTATCTCCTCATGTGGCTTCCAGATGCACAGGAAGACCAGTTATCTTTAATAAGTTGACAATATTTTGGGATAAAATGTAATAATTTATGGTCTCTATATAAATAAAAAGAACACCAACTTATTTTCTGTTAACTGTATAGCACATTCTCTGGATCGTATGGAAAAGGCGCAATACTCTCTTGGTTGTTGTTCACACATTTTCCCTTCAGACCAAATTAGAAGTTAAGTGAATGTGTGACGTACAAGATGTAGTTGTGAGCAAGGCAACTTTTTACAGTGACAAACCTTGTGACTGCTGAACGGCAGTTTATACAAACTTTTATGGAGACGAAGGTTGGAGCTCTAGCTATGGCTGGCTGTCAGAGGGGAAGAGACAACCATGGAGGGAGGGAGAGCAGGGTTATGGGGCACCAATTTATTGTTCCCTTCATGTGATTGCCATTCTATAGATGGTTGTACGTAACTATGTAAACCCTCTGGTATCCTAGTAGGCTGACCGTGATTCCACACTGGTATTTTTATGCTGCTTTATTTGATGAGAATACTCTGTGCCTTGATGCAACATGCAACGGTCATGTAGCACACACCATTCTTGATTTACCACTTTGAGCATGGTGCAGATTTAACTTTTAAACCCTATTGTTATATGCAGGATGTAGGTTGTATGTACTTGATAAGATGACTAATAAACTTGTATGTAAAACTTCTTTTGTGTGATTTAATGTTGATCTCTGTGACCATCAACGCAAGGTCTAATGGAGAAATGACCATCGTTCATTCTCCTGTGTAGAAGCTGTTTCCTGAAACACGATTCCTAAGGCACAAAGGGGTTCAAAAAGGCTCTCTAGAATCGGTGAAGAAGCAACTGAAGACTTCCTTTTTCTTTCTGACTTGTGTACGCACGTGCTTTGAGCACCTCCGATGGGATGGAGTTCAGTGCCTAAACACTATAACAGTGTGCATACACAAGCATGCATGCACACACACACACACGCACACACACACATTGTGCATGTTTGGGTTTGAGAAGGTCAAAGATTGTTAATATCACCCCACCCCCAAACAAACAGAAAATATATAAAGTGGTGGTTACCCTAACAAGGAGTAAAAAAAGAGGGGGGGGGGAGTCAGTAGGTCAGCCTGATCTAATTCTTTTTTTACTAGAAGAGGCCAGCTTGAATGTGTTTCATTTGTAATTTTCTCCATTTCCTTTATTTTCGAATGTACCTGAACATTGGCACACATTTGCTCCACTTGTGAACTTAGAGGTTTGGGGAGGAAGGGACATAACTTTCTGCCCCTATACATTGGTTTTCAGCCGTTTTCCAGTTTTATTACCATTGCATGATTGAAATTCCTGAAAATAATTTCTTGAATAGAAATATCTTAATGCCCTCTGTAATTCACATTGCCCCAGATTAAAGTATTGGTATTAAAAAATATGGGAACATATTAACAGATCGTTTTGTCAGAAGTGAGGGCCAACATTGGATAAATATACCAACAAAATTTCAAGATGGCTGCCTGTTGCCATGGTTAGACATTTTTGCTTTTCCAAGTAGAGGAGACAAGGGGCATGATGGATTACTCGTAGTGATGGTCCAAAACAGCTTGAGATAGGTGATACATTTTCATTTTGAGATACAATTTCATTGTTTTGACTTGTACGTAGCCTTAATTAGGATTATTAAAAGTGTCACGGTACGTGTGCGTGCTTGTGTGCGCACGTACGTGTTTGTAGAGCTAGTGCAGGCCATCTGAATTGCCTTGTCACGAGCTCCCTGTGGGTTGGGGGTCAGAATAGACCCACTGCGTCTCCCAAACGCGATTCGTAAGAGGCGAATTGAAAGGAATAGCTTGACGAGCTTACTCTAAAATAGTCGAGCGATTATCGTACCTAATGGCCTTACATAGCCTACATAGGCTGATAGGCCGTACAACTCCATCCATCCTCGCCACGGCGACCCCCGAGCCGCACGGCTGCACTTCCTGGCGCCAGGCAATCGCCCGCCCCTAGTCTCCACTGGACGAACCACGTGTCCGCGAGCCCTCTTGACGCCCCTCACCTCAGTATTGGAAGAGTCCCACAGACAGGCGGCTGATGATTCCACTACTGAGGAGAGGGGCGTCAACAGAGTACGCGGACGAGTGGTACGTCCAGTAAAGTCCAGTCCCCTGTGGGTTCGGGGTAAGAATTGACCCACCGCGTCTCCCTTCGCGATTCGTAAGAGGCGAATAAATAAGGTCATCGTGGTTTGAATTGCACTTACTTGGAACTCTTCTAGTGATTTTCTTGCTTGGCCTTATGGACTTGGACTTGTCCCGTAGTCTGGACGACCGTTGGGGCACCACAGATGATCTGGCAACCAGCTCTCTCCATTCCTCTCGCCTCTCGGACTGTCTCAAGGCTTCGCTGAGCCTCATCCCTGTCCACTCTGAGACGTTGTCCTCCCATCTTTTCCTTTGTCTGCCTCTCCTCCTCCCTCCTTTTACTGTGCCTTGTTGCACAGTCTTGGCAAGCCCTGACGATCGTGAGAGGTGCCCATTCCACTTTAGTTTGCGTCTTTTCACAATGGTCAGTAGGTCTTCATGGGGCCCGATGGCTTGCCTGATTCTGTTTCGGACTTCCTCGTTTGTGATGCGGTCTTTGTAGGAGATGCCGAGGAGTCGTCGAAAGCATCTCATTTCCATGGCCTGTATCCTTCTCTCCAAGTCAGCTGTTAGTGTCCATGACTCACAGGCATACAAAAATATGGACATGACCAGGGTGCGCATCAGTCTGATCTTTGAGCTGAGGACTATGTTCCTGCCCTTCCAGATGGTCTTGAGTGTTGTGAGTGCTGCTGTGGTCTGAGCAATTCTGGCGAGTATTTCAGGTTTGGATCCTGCATCCGTGACAATTGCTCCCAGGTATTTGAAGCTGTTGACGGTTTCCAGTTTCTCGCCACATACCTTGATGTCAGTGCTGATGCCGTTGGTGTTGTTGGTCATCAGTTTGGTCTTCTCTGCACTGATCTGCATGCCAAAATTTGTGGAGGTTGTGTCTAAGCGCTCCACTAAGTTCTCCAGCTCCTTTTCACTTCCGGCCAGGCCATCTATGTCGTCAGCAAAACGTAAGTTTGTGATT
This sequence comes from Theodoxus fluviatilis, assembly GCA_034096865.1. Lineage (NCBI taxonomy): Eukaryota > Metazoa > Mollusca > Gastropoda > Cycloneritida > Neritidae > Theodoxus > Theodoxus fluviatilis. Next base: position 456 of record JAWQFJ010023441.1, on the reverse strand, counting down.
GTTCTGCCGCCAATGCTGACTGTCCCCTCATGGTCTTTTACGGCGTCAGTCATTATTCTTTCCAGGAAGATGTTGAAGAGGGTGGGAGAGAGCAAACAGCCTTGTCTCACTCCGACTGTGGTTCTGAACCAGTCCCCAATGCTGCTGTTGAAGTATACGGCACTTGTGGCATTGTCATACAGGTGTTCTATGACTCTGATCAGTTTTGCGTTGATGTTGTACAGCCTCATTGGCCTTATATAGCCTACAAAGTCTGATAGGCCGTAAAATTCACTCCATCCATCCATCCATCCATCCATCCATCCATCCAACCAGTAAAGTCCAGGCTTTACCATCACTTGGTCGATGATACAGAGGCCAGATCCCCAGATAGCATGAACTCGTTTTTAACACTGTTTTAAAATGTTTTCCAGAAACCTTTGAAAAACGTTTGCAGAAACCAAAATGTTTTCTTGC
>JAWQFJ010023440.1:0-20019 GCA_034096865.1 Theodoxus fluviatilis | reverse complement strand
CCAGAAATACCCAATACACCTACTCATCTATATATACAAATGAACACTCGAACAGCTATACTTCCGTGTACGTACACTTTTCCATTCTCGAACCCTGAGAAGCACATTACAGGCACTGTTCTCTCCGAACACCAACCCAACTCGCATTGTCTCCGCCATTTGGCTCATCCGGGGCACTGCAGCGGGAAGGATCGAGGGAGCTCCGGACCTCCCTCGGCTTCCCGCCTTCACGGCGAGTGCGTCCTTTTGAGCGAGGAACGTAGGCAACGCCTAGCCCTCGCGATTCTCTCGAGATTTTGGTCCAAACAAACACGCCCTAAGATAGGTATGTTCAATTTGACCAAAGAGTTACTTCCCTTGTCTTAAGAGCGTCTGTTTTTGATCCAGGAACGAAGAGTGTCCTCATTTGACCAAAGTGGCTAGAATGCACCCCTTTAACGCGTGTTCAAGCAGAAAGTGAGGGGAAAGCAGACAAAATGTTTGAGTACATCCGATTAGGAGGCAGCCCTCGAGCCCATCAGTGTTACATAACAACATTTAGCACGAAAGTGTAAACAGAAATTAATGGATTTATAGCGAGATCCCGGACAATGCGAGCATCTATAACATTATTTCTGTGTCGGTGGTTCCTGCAAATGAAAAGTCCTCCCTTGTCGCATCGATAGATAGTATCAGGCCGATTGCACTGCAATCGAGGCCTCCAGCTAACCAGCCCAGATCATGAATACCCAGTTGGGATGCAGCATCGTGCGCAAGTGGAGCTGCTTGACGTGTATAGAATAGATAAAAAGCAACAGGTTTACAACTGCAATCTGTAGAACATTTTTTGGGATACAGCATAAGCCATCGAACACACTTTAAAAGGCGTTTGCAGAGAAGCACGTATGTCATCAGCAAATATCCAATTCTCGTAAAAATTGAGTCAGTATTTTTGGTCCGTGAAATTGTGAGACAGACCTGAGAGAAAGAAACGATTTTTTTTTCAATAATACAAAAGTCAGTATCTCATGATTCCATCAAACACCATCAATACTCTTAATTAAGTAGTAAATGTTGGTGCAGATTATTCTTCACTGCATCACTATTTTAAAGAGAAATACCCCACACAGTCTAAACTTTTCAATTGCGAAGTAAATGTTTTCATACAACAGCTTCGTTGCAGGTGTATCCAGCGTGTAATTGTCAGACCGTCGTAAAAGACTTGTGCGATGAGCTTTCTGGGCCATCAAGAGCGCTGCTTCGCAACTTCTGACCCTCTGAGGAGAATTGCATGGGGACAGTGTACTCGATGGGCTGAAACAGGCGATAGCCTTGTGAAGGTTTCCAGCCTCACCTATCTACATGGCACATGATGTCACTGCACTGTCAGAAGTCTTCGCAGAGAAGTTGGCATAACTACTGAATCTGGGCGTTAGTGCCAAACCAAAATCCCGGGAATCTGATTGGCAGATTGGCCTGATTCCTCACCTGAAGACGAGATTCATGTGTTAGTATAGTTGTCTGGTTTGGTATTAGTTGACAGTACACTTTGGCAGAAAACATCACTATACACATTTTCTTGTAGTTGTTCTTGATCGAATTCTCACAATTGTGCTTCGGTATGCGGGAATGAAACTGCACAAATTGACGGATGAGTGCATTGAACATATGCGCACTGCCAAACTTCAGCAGTCTTTACCAGAAGTTTGCTTTGACGACAACGAAACCCGGTCCTGAACGGTTGCCGGGAATTGTCCTGCAATCTGTGAATCGTGACACGCCAGTGTAATACCGAGTAGACGCAGGTGCAAGAGAACTGAGATAAATGAATTCACGCCGAAGTTTGTTAAGAACGCGTTAGCTACCGTTGTATTTTCACGTATCTGCCCTGGTTACCACCACAGAGCTTGCAATGTGCTGAACTTTTGTTTGGGAGGAAATGTAGAACCTCTGCAGGATAGAGCCCCACCATGGGGTAGTCTTTCTTGTGCCCTGCATCCTCCATCACCTTCCTCCCACCAAAGACCCTATACAATAAGATGGTTCATCCGGCACTCGGCCTTTATAAAACATAATGACGGAGCTGACCGTGGCGCCCCAAGCGGAAACGGTGACGCTCGAGTCAAGGAAGACAACTTCCACATACCGCGTGAGCGATGCATGTTGGCAATTAAGCGCTCTTTGCCACTCACACTAAGCGGAATGTCACATTAAGAGGGTTGATTTCAGTCATACAATGAACTGAAGGGAAATTAAAAGGTTGTGGCTATTTCAGACACTGACTATAGAGCGAGCGCACTGCTTAATATTACATTACTCGTTCGTCGTACCTCGAGCTTTTTCTGAACTCATCTTGAACAATTTTTATGCGAGATTTTAAATCAGACAAACATGAAAACCTTACTCCAACTAACTTTCAAAGGCAAGGAGGTGACCATTGCAGTGCGAATAACTGTGTTAACTCGCGCTATGCCTGTCCACAGAAGTCGTAGTCGTGATTAGCCGGTCAAAAATGTCGACCACGAAGAAGAAATCAAGGCAAGGAGGTGTCCATTGCAGTGCGATTAACTGTGTTAACTCGCGCTATGCCTGTCCACAGAAGTCGTTTTTTAGTTTTCCGTGGAAAAATAAAGAGAGGTAAGTAATGATTATATAAATGTGCTTTGAGCTAAGCGCAATAAAATACAGAACTTGAAGTGTAATCTAAATCTGCTGAACTGGTTGAGGAAGCTTGTGGCTTTTGCTTTTGTAGGTGTGCCGATATTTGTTTTCGAAAATCTGCTGATTTAGTCACGTCAGCACCTCAGCAAATCAGCAGTTTTGATAATGAATGATTCACGTTAGATGATAAATATCGCCTTGAGGCTTGATCACAATTGAGTGATTCTGAATCAGAGTTGAAGAGTTTTGGCAACTCTTGCCTTGGTCATCTCTTGAAAAAATATTTGTTCATATGCTGATGTTGTAATGCATGAAAAAAGAATTCATTCAGTGTGAGTGTAACTAGCATTTTCCTTTATCTTGATAGGAATTTTTTTCAGCTTGTGTTTTTTTTTTCATTGTGCTTATTGGTTGTTGATGGGGGGAACTTCAATTACTTCAACTTGATCTGCCTTGCTTTCATGATAAGAAAATCGTTAACTTAAGTATTCTTGTATGTAATATAATATTAATTGGAAGATTTTGTATGTAAGTATTCCTTTCAAGTCTGTTTGTGGATTGTTCTTGGCCATAGAATTTATTTTGGATGTGTTATGAACCAGAATAAATCAGCAAAAGTGCATTTGTTGAACAGTTTACTGGAATTTAGTTTCTGTTGAAGTAATTGAAGTTCCCCCCATCAACAACCAATAAGCACAATGAAAAAAAAAACACAAGCTGAAAAAAATTCCTATCAAGATAAAGGAAAATGCTAGTTACACTCACACTGAATGAATTCTTTTTTCATGCATTACAACATCAGCATATGAACAAATATTTTTTCAAGAGATGACCAAGGCAAGAGTTGCCAAAACTCTTCAACTCTGATTCAGAATCACTCAATTGTGATCAAGCCTCAAGGCGATATTTATCATCTAACGTGAATCATTCATTATCAAGACTGCTGATTTGCTGAGGTGCTGACGTGACTAAATCAGCAGATTTTCGAAAACAAATATCGGCACACCTACAAAAGCAAAAGCCACAAGCTTCCTCAACCAGTTCAGCAGATTTAGATTACACTTCAAGTTCTGTATTTTATTGCGCTTAGCTCAAAGCACATTTATATAATCATTACTTACCTCTCTTTATTTTTCCACGGAAAACTAAAAAACGACTTCTGTGGACAGGCATAGCGCGAGTTAACACAGTTAATCGCACTGCAATGGACACCTCCTTGCCTTGATTTCTTCTTCGTGGTCGACATTTTTGACCGGCTAATCACGACTACGACTTCTGTGGACAGGCATAGCGCGAGTTAACACAGTTATTCGCACTGCAATGGTCACCTCCTTGCCTTTGAAAGTTAGTTGGAGTAAGGTTTTCATGTTTGTCTGATTTAAAATCTCGCATAAAAATTGTTCAAGATGAGTTCAGAAAAAGCTCGAGGTACGACGAACGAGTAATGTAATATTAAGCAGTGCGCTCGCTCTATAGTCAGTGTCTGAAATAGCCACAACCTTTTAATTTCCCTTCAGTTCATTGTATGACTGAAATCAACCCTCTTAATGTGACATTCCGCTTAGTGTGAGTGGCAAAGAGCGCTTAATTGCCAACATGCATCGCTCACGCGGTATGTGGAAGTTGTCTTCCTTGACTCGAGCGTCACCGTTTCCGCTTGGTGGCGCGCGTGACCCTCATTTCGCAGGAAGTGACCGGATGAACCATCTTATTGTATAGGGTCTTTGCTCCCACCGCCTAACCTGCTCACTTCCACCACTATCTTCCCCCGGCCTCCGACTTCCATCCTCCTCCCCTCCTCACCCCTTCTATTCGCCTCAACCTGACGACCCTCTCACTCTCAAAGAACGTGCCGAGGCATAGCGATGTGGGAGCTGAGGGCGTTCAGACATGGTCAGTGTTTGCTGTCATGGTGAGGATGACGGGAAGGTTGGATGGGAACCAAGGGAGGCAATCAATGACCTTGGTTCACCTCCCAAGCGCTAGGTGGCGCTCACGTGAGTTACCCGGCTGTGGCGTTCTTGCTTAGTGCCGTGGCGCGCTCGTCTCCCGACGGGCTTTTCTGCAGCCTGTCTTTCTCTGCAGTGGAAACCCGCTCTCTTGCACTGTCTTAATGAACCATTGATCAGCTGTGAGGGCCTCGCTTTTCCACGCATTTTTCGTCGGTGCAGTGATGCCCCTTTGCAAGCCGTTGTGTTTTTGAGTGGGCAGAGGTAAAGTTTTCATTAACGCCTTGGATTTTTCTTCCTCCTATCGTCATCGCGGACCACGACGGCTCCCGAAATTTATTGCTCCGTGCTTTTTCTAGGGCTGGTTGTTTCCAGTAGGGAAGGGTGAGATGGATTATTCGTGTCTGCTGGCGATCCAGTTTGATTTCGTGTGGAAAGGACAGCCTAACGAATTCCTGAGCATGCTGAGCAAAGAGGCGTGCCAGGTCTGCCTGAAGAAACATGATTAATGAACTGCCCTAATCCAGTGCAGACCGAGTTTTCAAGAACGCCACCCATCACCCTTGATAAAAAGGCCAGGTGGACTGCGTTTTTTCGAGTCTTTCGACATTTTGATATCTATTTGATTGCATTCAACCAATAAACAAGCGCCAAAAACTTAATATCACTGATTCGAAAATGACTGCAAGGCAGTCTTGCTGCGTGGCGACATTGCATAGTTTTCATGCCTCTAAGCCTTTGAAGAAGCCATCTAGCATTTACAAATGATCCTATCAGCTTTAAAGTACTTCAGTAATGGCTGATTCATATCCCCGCCAGCAGCGATGTAAATTTTATAATTTTTCAGTAACGCATTGCGAATGAAAAACTGTCATCGCTTTAAGTGCAGGCAAGACGTTTTATACATTTTCTTCGGGTTTGGACCAAGAGTAGGAATTGCTTCAAATGTTATATGTTCGTATCCTTAGAACTTTATTTAGAAATATTTTGTCAGTCCTCAAAGGTGGTACAGACTCTCTCGAAGGAATAAGGGATCGCCGTTGAGCATGAACATATTTTCAAGTGAACTTCAGTGTGTCACTGTCACACAAAACACAGACAGGCATGACAAATCACAAGGTGTCAAGGACGGGGTAGGCAGACATGGGGAAACGAAAAAATTACCGAAAGCAGAAAGTTACAATGAAATCACGTTCACCAAAAAATGAAAAAGTTATCATTCTTTGTCAAAAAGGGAAAGTATACATTTCAATGTTGACGTTTATTTGGATAAAGTATTTGCCCTTATTTACAATTCCCCTGCTATGTATCGTTATTGGGCATGCACTTGAGCAAATATGTTTTAATCAATTTGGCTGCATTACTGGAACAATTTAAGCACGAAGCATCCACTGTGTGAACCATAGCGATCTGCCAGGTGGAATTGCAATGCCAACAGCATATACATGTATTGTTAGGGAGCTGCGACTGCATGAAATTTGCATTGATTTAAGTATAGTGACATTTTATAAAGTGTTTGCTATTATGGAGGTTGCCAACGCTTTTGTTAAACTTAGCCTTATAGTTGGATGATTATCTGCAGATGGACGCGTTCACATTGCAAGTACAAAAGACTGGCTTCACCGTAAAGCATTGGGTGTAGTCGTGATCAGGCAGGAAACTCGTACTTTTTGAGCTGATATCTCTGGTAGGTAATGAATCTTGCTGTCTAGTAGAGGTAACTTTTTTACGCAGTTGGCATTTTAGTTTCGTCCAGATTCAGATGCCGCAGTATTTCCGACTTTTAGACAGTAAAATCAGTTATGCAAAGTAGCACGCTTCGTCGTCTCTCCAACGGAAGCAAGAGAATCAATGGATGCCATGGTATGCAAGGCTGAAAAGAAAGTTGACTGGAGATATGCACAACCGACATGCATCTAATTCTGTATGGATTAAGATAGTTGGATTACATCCCACTTCAAAGGGAACATCACATCCGAATCATCCCTGTGCGCAGTTGGACGTCCCCACGAACTCCGCTGATTACGAGGCGTATCAGAAGACCACAGTCAGTGATCCTGGAGATGGCGCTACACAGGACTTCACAGGGGCCAACTTCACGCATGGGCAATGGGCGTCGTCACTGGACCGGGCCCCGACGAGAGCAGGCGAGCCAATACAATTAAGGCGGAGCGGCGTGAGCTGCACGCCGCTGTCCACACAGAGCGCGGCGTCTGGACGCGTCCCAGCAGATGCATGAGCAAACGCCACCTCGCGGCCACCGGCGGCATCCTTCCCCGGAGAACCGCCTTGGTTATCGGTCCCTTCTGCTGGGTGTATCCCTGGAGGGGAGTTATCTCCCAACCCATAATCCCCTTCGAGTGGTGTCGCTTGCCCGTGTTTGCCGACTTCCCAGGCGGCAAGCTCGGAGTGGCGATTGTCTTACTGCAAAGTGCTCTATAAACCACTGCGGCGGTCGAGCTGGGAAGAGAGGCATCGTTATCCCATCAGCACAGATGAGGAGGCGGCCACCAGACTCGACCAGGGCTCCAGGGCATTAGCGTCCAGGTCTTCGACCAGGATTTCACAGCGAGCCTTGGAAAGCTCCCTGACAGCGATGAGAAGTTACAATGGGAAAAGTTGCCGTCCTTGTCAATAATGCCTTCTACTCAAAACTCAGTGGTTTCATTGGCGACTCTCAGTCTTGCCCCTCCCTTTACTTTGGGGGAAAAGAAGAGGCCCACAGCGACGTATTATGGTATTCGTGAAAGGCGAATCAGTAGGGAAATCGAGGTGACGTTCTCTTAATCTGACCAGCTCTGGAAATTTTTGTGATCAATGGCCTTACACAGTCTATAAAGGCTGATGGGCCATTTAACTTCGATCATCATCAGTCATATCAGTCTTGCTTTACTTTGGTTTCATGTAAATGCAACTTTTTCCCCCCTCACAGCTTTCATCTAATGCCGGCAGAGCAACACCTTCATTGGTCTTGACCTCTGTTCCCAAAATGTTTGCATATGATTATGTTAAGTCTGGGATACTTCCGAACAGGATAATTTCCAAATGGATACAGTCCTTGAAGGAGATGGTAACTATTGATACGTGCATACTTGCCAATTACCCCTGGCAGGTTTTATCATAGCGTTCTCCCTCTGTTCTGATCTTCTCAACGTCTTTATTGCAAATGCAACAGCATTTGACAGAGGGATTTGGTCCCAATCGTTTGAGAAAGGCGGAGCGAGGCGCTCTAGCTTGATGTCATCCCTTGGACAGGAGTCTGATGAGATTCTAAACTTTGAGAATGATATTTATCATTGCGCTAATCCATTGCCACTTTCTCAAACTGCACATATGTCGCAAAGGTTTCCTGCAACGGTACGATAATTCCAGCGAAACCAAAAATACTTTTAAAAATGTTTAAATAGTATCACTCCGCTTATTAAGCAAATTATTTAAATGGTCCGTTCAACATGTACTATACAGTTGTGTCAAAAGTTAAGTATTAAGCGACAGCCTTGAGAATGTTGAAGGAAATATCCATCTAAACTTAGTAGATTAAAGACCTTGCCACGCACATTTCAACTAGCCGCAGTCTTCGTAATAGTACAACGCGGAGGATCCCAATAGGTGTTTCATGATATTGAAACATTCCAGCAACTTTTTCTGCTTGGAATGTAATACAGAAAAAAAATTACCCGCATCCATGACCACGATATTTTAGCAGTTGTAGATATATTGTCTTTTTACCAGAAGTAGTTTGTATTTTTGAGCATGCTCTGGGTCTCCTTTATCGACTTGAAGTAGAAAAAACTTGTACAGTGTGGATTGTCTTGCAAGCACTACAAGATCTGGACTTTTTCCTTGCTAAAGTGCCACAGCATGCAGAACCAGTAGCTATCTGTTAAAAGGAAAAGAAGAAATTACATAATCTTATCGCTTTCCGGTGGGTTTGTGGAAAAGTGAGGCATGTCCGCTCGTTGTAATTAAGTGTGCTTTGCAAGTACGAGTAAAAGCGACGTTTTAACATATTTCAGATGGACATTTTCTTCGGTTTGCGCTCGCGGGTTCCAGACGAGTGCCTGATGGTCGATGTACTCGGCTGATGTAGATAGAGTTCGAAGGGCATGAGCAGAAAATGCCGAAAATGAATTGAATGAAAGGAGCTTTACGGTCTATCAGCCTTTGAAGGCTATGTGATGCCATCAATCACTAACTTTGAAGGCTATATATGTAATGCCATCAATCACTAACTTTGAAGGCTATGTATTGCCATCAATCACTAACTTTGAAGGCTATATATGTAATGCCATCAATCACTAACTTTGAAGGCTATGTAATGCCATCAATCACTAACTTTGAAGGCTATGTAATGCCATCAATCACTAACTTTGAAGGCTATGTATTGCCATCAATCACTAACTTTGAAGGCTATGTATTGCCATCAATCACTAACTTTGAAGGCTATGTAATGCCATCAATCACTAACTTTGAAGGCTATGTAATGCCATCAATCACTAACTTTGAAGGCTATGTAATGCCATCAATCACTAACTTTGAAGGCTATGTAATGCCATCAATCACTAACTTTGAAGGCTATGTAATGCCATCAATCACTAACTTTGAAGGCTATGTAATGCCATCAATCACTAACTTTGAAGGCTATGTAATGCCATCAATCACTAACTTTGAAGGCTATGTAATGCCATCAATCACTAACTTTGAAGGCTATGTAATGCCATCAATCACTAACTTTGAAGGCTATGTAATGCCACCAATCACTAACTTTGAAGGCTATGTAATGCCATCAATCACTAACTTTGAAGGCTATGTAATGCCATCAATCACTAACTTTGAAGGCTATGTAATGCCATCAATCACTAACTTTGAAGGCTATGTAATGCCATCAATCACTAACTTTGAAGGCTATATATGTAATGCCATCAATCACTAACTTTGAAGGCTATGTAATGCCATCAATCACTAACTTTGAAGGCTATGTAATGCCACCAATCACTAACTTTGAAGGCTATGTAATGCCATCAATCACTAACTTTGAAGGCTATGTAATGCCATCAATCACTAACTTTGAAGGCTATGTAATGCCATCAATCACTAACTTTGAAGGCTATGTATTGCCATCAATCACTAACTTTGAAGGCTATATATGTAATGCCATCAATCACTAACTTTGAAGGCTATGTATTGCCATCAATCACTAACTTTGAAGGCTATATATGTAATGCCATCAATCACTAACTTTGAAGGCTATGTAATGCCATCAATCACTAACTTTGAAGGCTATGTAATGCCATCAATCACTAACTTTGAAGGCTATGTATTGCCATCAATCACTAACTTTGAAGGCTATGTATTGCCATCAATCACTAACTTTGAAGGCTATGTAATGCCATCAATCACTAACTTTGAAGGCTATGTAATGCCATCAATCACTAACTTTGAAGGCTATGTAATGCCATCAATCACTAACTTTGAAGGCTATGTAATGCCATCAATCACTAACTTTGAAGGCTATGTAATGCCATCAATCACTAACTTTGAAGGCTATGTAATGCCATCAATCACTAACTTTGAAGGCTATGTAATGCCATCAATCACTAACTTTGAAGGCTATGTAATGCCATCAATCACTAACTTTGAAGGCTATGTAATGCCATCAATCACTAACTTTGAAGGCTATGTAATGCCACCAATCACTAACTTTGAAGGCTATGTAATGCCATCAATCACTAACTTTGAAGGCTATGTAATGCCATCAATCACTAACTTTGAAGGCTATGTAATGCCATCAATCACTAACTTTGAAGGCTATGTAATGCCATCAATCACTAACTTTGAAGGCTATGTAATGCCATCAATCACTAACTTTGAAGGCTATGTAATGCCATCGATCACTAAATCATTGAAACTATTTAGAGTCAGCGCAACTCACCATTTCCTTAATTGATTGCCTTTTACGAATCGCTCAGGGGACGCGGTGTGTCTATTCTCACCCCAAAACACGTGGAGGGGGGAGGGGGAGGGGATGCCGAAATACCCGTACTGATCGCACATCATGTTAAGACAGAGGCGAAACAAACCTGCGCCCATGAACAGTACAACAATATAAACAGGAACATTACAAATAAACCATAAACCTATAACACTTTTTGGACGAAATCATGTAATGTCCTTTATGGCGAAAACCGGCATTTCTGGCGAGGAACTGAGCTTTAAACACTGTATTCCTAAGCAAGAATTGAAGCCCTTTTCAAGTCGAGACTTCCAAAGCACCAACGTCAGTGTATAGCTGTTGCAATGTCAGACTGCGAACGGCGATGCATTGCTTTCTTACTTTCTTAGACTGGCAGCCAAAAAATAGAGAGTATTTCTAAACACACACACCCTCCCCCATCTCCCTTACTAGTTTGTTAGACTCCAACACAGCATGACAGTGATAAAGTTTGATCTTGGAGGAAATATTGTGAATAGGGCTTCAGACAAAATTCTCTAATACGAGGCGGTTTCCCCTTCATTTCAGCGAGACATTTGAAACTTTACAGTGTACTAGCAAAGATTATAGGTTAATCTTTGGTACTAGTGAAGACTGAATATTCAACACCGTTTTCACAGTCCGTGTTTCTCCTTGTATGGTACGCTCCCTTCATGCTTTATGGTAAAGAAAGACAATCAGCAAAGAAACACGTCCCATGTGTACGGCGCACTCCACCAAAGTGTGGTGACGGCTGACATTCTCCGTGTATACAGCGTGCGTCATAGATTTCGTCCACTCCTACATCACAGGGTTCCTCGTGGTCTCTAGATCGCCCAGTCTTGACGGTTGTATTGCGTGTCGTGATGTCCTATAGTTCATTGTCCGCGTTCTCCTTTCGCTGATGAATAAATATGTCGAGACACTTCATCTAGATAATGGACTGTTGCAGCTGCGCAGGAAAACTCCAAACATCAATAGCGCTCTCCCCGGCTCTTGCCCGACGACAATCTCTGGATCTGAGGGAATTTTCCCCGGCGATAGGGGAAGACGCGCGGGCCAACATCACTCAGAGCGATAGAGGATCCCTGGGCCCTTAAAACCCGGATGCGGCCTCGTCCCCGACCAGACAGCGTTAATTGAAACGTCTGATTAATCGGGACGCTTCCAGTGGAAGCACGTGACAGGAGTTGGGGCCCACGGGGAGGGGGAGGGAACCTGGGCTGAGGCACAGACGGCGTTTGAACTGCGGACAACGTCCAAATCCACAAAAGGACGCAAGCGACGCCCTCGCCACAGCCATCACGCTCACACCGCCTGACCCCAGCCTGCACCGCGTTGCAGGAAGGTAGATATCTGAGAAAACATGCACCTACCTTCGCCATTTTCACCAGCGCGGCTTCAGTTCAACTCCGTCGTTTGCCGCTACGTTTCCTCCAGCCCTTCCATGTCTTCCAGCCATCAATGGTCGCTGGATCCCTGCCCTAATCGTTTCTCCTACGTCGGTAACCTCCGTTTTTGGTAATGATATGGTGGGACTTCATACGCGGAGGGCAGCAAAGCATCTGGTGCGATTGTTCTGTTGAATTTCATGTCTTATTTTGTGCGGAGGGATGGAGGAGGGGGAATGAACAGATGAATGGATGGAATTTTACTGCCTATTAGTCTTTGTAGGCTATGAAAGGCCATTGAGCACGATATTCACTCGAACATTTTAAAAGTGAACGCAGATCCAGTCATGATATCCCTAGTTATTCGCCTCTTAGAAATTGTGTTGGGAGACGCGGTGGATCAATTCTGACCCCCAACCCACCGGGGGCGGACTGACCACTTTTTGTGTTTACTCGAAAGGGTCACCCACCTAGAGAATGGTGCAGTGCTATTCCAGCAAGAATCGATTGCTCAGGGGCAGGCGACGCCATTTTCTGCACCGTGAGCTGTAGAGCGATAGCTTTCTCTGCACTGCACTCCCAGCAGGCAGATGGCGATGGAGCAATTAAGAAAGGTCACACGGTACAATATGTTTTGTGCTAGTGTCTGCTTTTTGTGCTACTTTTTATGTTGCATTTCTCGCACAGCCCCCACATCAGTTCTTTTTTTTAACCGTCAGCTTGATTTGCTCACTAAAGTCAAGAACAGAACAGTCCAGCATTATCGCTATGTCACCAGTGTTGGTGCTTGAGGCAAGAACAGAACAGTCCAGCATTATCGCTATGTCACCAGTGTTGGTGCTTGAGGCAGTCTTTCGGAGTCTGTTCTTCCCTCCATTCCAGGAAGACTTTTTTAATGCCGCAAACATGACACAAGCCTTTTTCTGGAGTCCATAGCCGGATGACAAGGAGCACTTGAAGAACAATGCTAGGTGCAAGCAGACTTACAAAGAGCTGTTTTCATCATATTACATAATGATCAATGTTTTACATGTGATGGGGCGGTCTGAGGCATGATGGTAGCAGGGCGCAGGTATGAGACAAATCGTACTTGCTTTCCACAACTTTATTCATCCATGGGTACAGGAGCCCCTGGCTGGTCCGAGGCCTGATGACAATGGCCTGGACCAACCCAAGACCATGGTCATAGTGATCTCTCCCCCAGATGGTATGGGGTCTCTCAAGAGAATGGTGGTGAACGCCTCTGTAGAGACTGCTGGTGAGCTCTCTCTCGCCCTGCCGACAGCCCCTCCTTATCAAAGCAACGCGCGGACCCCAGGGGAGCCAGGCTTGAAATCAGCAGTGGAGGATTTCAGCCTGTCTTGGGGTTGTGCTTTCTTGTTGATATAAAAAGGCTCATTGCTGCCTTATACTTACTCAAAATTATTCAAACCAAATGTTGCCTTGACAGGCATAACAAAGTCAACCGAATGAATATTGCACCATTGCAATCAGATGCTTTAATTTAGAGAAAGGATCAAATTTGTCTCTAGATTCTAACAATTTAGGCATAGCGCGCCAATGACAGGAGTGGAGCTGTCCGGAGGTCACATGTCAAGTTCAATTAACAAACAGATAAGGGAAGGCGCACTGGGACCCTCCCAGGCTGACAAGATACATAGTAGGCTGGTCTTACAACATATATAGAACATGGCCGTCTGAGACGCAGGATACATGATACAGGGATACAGGAGGGGAAGAGGGGAAAGAGGCTGACAGTGCTTGGTGGGGCCAGCGCTTTGACCAGGCAAAAGGGAGGAGGGGGAGGAGAGAGAGAGAGAGAGAGAGAGAGAGAGAGAGAAAGAGAGGAGAGAGAGAGAGAGTCCATGTAAAACTTTGGGCTTCACTTCACCCGGCCACATATCCCGCCAATCTAACAGTGCTTCGCCCTCGAAGTACAAGAAAAACAATGTCTAGTCAATCTGGTTCGTTCAGGTGATTACAAGTAGTCATTCAACATAGAAAACATCATAGCATCCGAACTTGATACAACAGGTTGGGTCAGACATCTTGAAGCGGTCTTAACCCTTCAGCAAGTGTCATCAACCTGACATAAAACATACGTACACAACTTGTGCCTCAAAAACAAGCTAGAAGCGGTCTGAACCCTTCAACTAGATGTAAGAAGCCACAGGTTAAACACTAAATATTGGTGCTACACTCAACAGTAACACCCCGCAATGCTCTGACCGCATTACGAATTCCACCGTAATAAGACCAATTACGGTGCCACCGCAATGGACATTCTGCCATTACGAACCATAACAAAAATAGACAAAGACATAAGTCCGGGATGCATTGGAACAAGACATACCAGGCGTGAGGTTACATTCCATGAACAAGACCTTGGGTGGTATTTGACCTGAATCCACAAGGCTGTCCATCCCAGAATACAACACGCACAACAATGAGACAGTACAGTCAGAATGACCACTTGCAATCAAAATATGAACCAATTTTCACACCACAATGGTAACATTTCATTACAAATACGATATCTGAATATATCGTGATAAGTATATTACTTCTTAAGTAACTTTAACAGAAAAATTGTATTACACTGTGCACTTTTTTTTCATCACAACAACGTGTATAGAAAGACAAGTAGGCAACGATCTTCCATTTAAAATTCAAAATAGCGACTGCAGAAATTGCCAGTTTCGTTTATCAAAATAGATTACTTATGTTGCGGATCTTTCTTGCCGGCCTGGTTTCCCCACTGTTCAAGACAGTGGTACGTCGTAAGTCAAGTGAGAAGCAGGGGCGAGGACGATTTTCCAATCTTTATTCGCAGCTGATACAAGCGCTCAGTAACCCAGATGGAGTGGGGTCTTCCTAAGCAGGCATCGCAGCCTCTATTTATTAGGACAGAAACAAAGCGGGAGGGGCTTTCAGACAAAGGCTGGAAGAGAGAATTCTAGGACTGTGGGAGCTTGCTGACACAGGGCAGCGCTGGACAGAGGCAGCAGCGATAACATCTCGTCAGAGCACAGAGCGATTACAGGACCGGACAGCAGCGATAGCAACCTGTCAGAACACAGACTAATGTTCACTCTGCCTCTGGTGGTGATGGAGACAGCAGCTGGGATAAATAAACATCTCCCACAATCTCACGGCTGGGAGAGACATGCACTAATTAAACAAATCTAAGCAACCACAGAAATATTCACAACACTACTCCCTCCTTAAAACTATTCGGTCCCTGAATAGTTACCAAAACAGATACGGTAATTATTATAATCCCTAAAGTCCTGTTCTAACAAAACCAACGACAGGGCCAGACCAAAATGAATACAATAATAATTTTTCCGGCTCACAAACAATGGACAATCCATGAGGAACGATTCAAAGTTTAACGAGATCATTGATGTCCATCACTATAAAAGTTCATACATAAAAGCTCATAAATCACGAGTTGGCTACTCACATCATTGCTGCATGCTCCTGTACAGCAGTCCATGAATAGACACTCTGTTGGGGCAATGAGCATCCAAGTCACAAACCCCTCAAACAGAGTCCACAGGTGATCGCCAGCCAAAGCGAGGCGGTGGCCGGACAAGACGTCCACGACGACTCCTGACTTCTGGCATCTCTTTGTCATTACTGCTGCTCGGGGCCTCTGGTGCCGCGTCCTCTCTGTCTTCAGGTAAGTGTTCTTCACCTGTCGCAGCTGCAGCTGGCTCAGGCCTGGGGGCTCGCGCCTGCCACCAATCAGCTGCAAGGTCGCCGGAATACTTCCACAGGCGGTACCGATTTACCACCTTAGGCTTGCTCCTCGGGGTCAGCTGAATCCGGTACACGTTGTCAGTGATGCGACTCATCACACGATAGGGCCCTTCCCATGGTCTGGCAAGCTTTGTGGTGCAGCCCGTCTTCACTCGCGCATTGTGGAGCCAAACTGCATCCCCTGGCTGGAACACAGCAGTCTCCGTCTTCCTGTCGTAGTTGGCCTTCATGCGCTCTGCGCTGAGCTGGAGTTGAACCCTTGCCTCATTGTGAACAGCAGCCATGACCTTCTGCAGGTGGTGCACATACTCTGGAACATTCCGCCGGATGTCATCAGGGGGTCGAGGGACCACTAGGTCGACAGGGACACGCATGTCCCTTCCAAGCATCAACCGGCTGGGCGTTGCTCCAGTAGCTTCGTGCTGCGCTGTCCTGTAGGCCATGAGGACGAAGGGCAGGTACTCCTCCCAGTCTCTCTGGTGATTTGCGACAAAGGAAGACAGGGTTGCTAGCAGCGTGCGGTTGTAGCGCTCCACCATCCCGTCGGACTGGGGGTAGGCCGGTGTAGTCCGAGTCTTGTTGATTTTCAGCAGTCGACAGGTCTCTGCAAACACTGCTGACTCAAAGTTGGAGCCCTGGTCTGAATGCAGTTCCATAGGGATTCCGAATCGGCTGAAGAATCCCTCAACCAGAGTTCGCGCTACAGTTGTCGCCTCCTGGTCCGGCAAAGGAAAGACTTCCGGCCACTTCGTAAAGTAGTCCATGGCGACGAGTAGGCACCTGTTCCCGCGTTCGCTGGTCGGCAAGTTGCCCAGAATGTCAATGGCCACTCTCTCCATCGGTGCGCCAACACGGTAGATCTGGGCAGGTCCTGGTCGTCGTTTCTTTGGTCCTTTACGGGAAGCACATATGTCACATCGCTGACACCAGTTATGTACAGCCTCGTTGATTCCCTTCCAGTAGAACCGCTCCCTGATGCGTTGTAGGGTCTTCTTCCTTCCGAAGTGACCGGAGGCTGGGTTGTTGTGGCACTGGTGCATCACCTCCTCTTGAAGGGCAGCTGGTAGCACAGGCAAGATGCGGGTTGGTCGACTTCCTTCTCCTTCCCATCTACGGTGAAGCACGCCGTCCACCATCTCTAGGGCTTCCCACTGGGACCAGTAGGCTTTGGATACTGGGCCAGTGGCAGCAATATCCTTCCAGGCTGGTCGACCGGCTCCCGACTCCTTCCAGGCGACGACACACTGCAGGTCAGGGTCGTCTCTCTGGGCTGCAGCCAGGTCAACTCCCTCCACTCGGATACGGTTCAGGGCACAGGTAATCTTGGAGGTCGCCTCTTCCCGCTCGTCCTGTTTGCGGCAGATTCCACAATCGCAAGGGCGTCTGGACAGGCTGTCAGCATTTCCATGACTCTTCCCTGGTCGATGAACGATGGTGAAGTCGTACTGCTGCAGGCGCTGCAACCATCTCGCCCACTGGCCCTCAGGGTCACGAAAGTTCATCAGCCACCGGAGCGATGAGTGGTCAGTCCTTAAGGTAAAGCGACGGCCGTACAGGTATGGGCGGAAATGAGTCATGGCTTCCACTACAGCCAGGAGCTCCCGTCTCGTCACGCAGTATCGCCGGTGGACTTTGTCGAGACGTCGGCTGAAGTATCCGATCACTCGCTCCTGGCCATTTTGCACTTGACTTAAAACCGCTCCCAGACCTTCGTTGCTGGCGTCTGTATCCAGGACAAAATGGCCATCAGTTTCAGGATAGGCAAGGACTGGGGCCGTTGTCAGCAGCTGCTTTAGTCGCTGGAAAGCTTCTTCACACTCCGTTGTCCACTCGAATGGACGTCTTCGCTCCGTGAGACGGTGAAGAGGATGAGCGACGTCTGAGAAGTGGTCCACGAACCGCCTGTAGTAAGCGCAGAGGCCTAGAAAACTTCTGACTTCAGACGCCGTCCGTGGTCGAGGCCATGTCTGCACCTCCTTCACTTTCTGGGGGTTGGTCCGCACACCATCTGCACTGACGACATGGCCCAGGAACTCTGTCTCCTTCTGAAAGAGATGACATTTCTTTGGGTTCAGTTTCAGGTTGGCTTCCCGAAACCGCTGGAACACTGCCCCGAGAAGTTTAAGTCCTTCCTGCTCCGTCCTGGCATAAATGACGACGTCATCTAAGTACACCAAGACGCCATGGCCTACCAGGCCATGCAGCACTCGCTCCATGAGTCGCACGAACGTGGCAGGGGCATTGCAGAGTCCAAAGGGCATGACTCGAAATTGCCACAATCCGTCGCTGACGCAGAAGGCCGTCTTCTCCTTGTCCGCTGGCTCCATTTCAACCTGCCAATAACCGCCCTTCAGGTCCAAGGTGCTGAACCACTTGGCTCCGGCTAGCGAATCTAGAGTGCTGTCGATCCTGGGTAGAGGGTGGGAATCCTTCTTCGTCACTTCATTCAGGCGCCGGTAATCAATGCAGAACCTGGTGGATCCGTCTTTCTTCGGTACAAGAACGACTGGCGAAGCCCAGGGTCCAAACGCTGGCTCGATGATGCCTTGCTCCTTCATCTTTTGGATTTCTGCATGGGCCGCCTCTCCCTTTGCTAGTGGCTGACGGCGAGGGGGTTGCCTGATGGGCCTCGCACTACCGACGTCAATGGAGTGTTTGACGAGCGAAGTGTACCCAAGGTCACTGCTACTGAGGGAAAACACGTCTGTGAACTTTGACAGCACAGTCCGGAGATGCTGCCCGCCTTCATTTGACATCAGAGTGCGGCTTTCTTGCCACAAGGTCCGGAGGAGGTCCGGTAGAGTAGCCTGCGCCGTCGTCTCATCACCCGCCGTCAGTCCGCTGTCTGCGTCTGTTTCTTGTCTGCCTGGCGTCGACTGTTTCATCATCCTCAGGCTAGGTCCACCCTTAGATGCGCCAGTGAGAACCTCCAGTCTCACTGTCGTACCCCAAAGTGACAGCGTCTTTGCTGGCAGGTCCAGTTTCCCCTCGTGATGCAGGAGAAAATCCATCCCCAGGATCACATCATCCATGATGTCTGCGATGATGAAAGACTGCGAGGTGCTGAAATCACCCAGTCGTAGAGTCGCCGTCGTGGTGCCATAAACAGGAATATCGCTGTTTTGGGCGTCACAGAGTCTCTTCCTCGCTACATCAAGTTTCTTCAATGGCAGAAGTCCACGTCGCAGTACACAAATGGCGGCTCCGGTGTCTAGCAGGGCCTTACACCGCTTGTTGTTGATGGCGATCTCAACGACGAGGTCCACACCTCCGCTGTGGATGCTGCGCAGGAAGATCTTGTCGACAGAAGGGGCAGGTGTCGGAGGGACAGCCAGGCTTCGCCCTTCAAACCTGGCTCGTCCTAGTTTCCCGACTGCTTCGGCGTGGTTTCCTCCTTTCTCTCCTCCGTATTAGGCTGCCGGCAGTTCCTGGCGATGTGGCCGGGCTCGTTGCAGTTGTAGCAGACGATGATCTGTTTCTTCCGTCGTCGTGGCTCTTCGTCATGCCTGTTCTTCGTCACTTCGGCCAGAATCTTCTTCAGGATGGCTTCAAACTGGCCGACGCTCTGTCCCGCTCCCTCTGAAGACTGGCTGGTGGAGATAGCGCGAATAGGGTGGCGCTGGGTTGGCATCCTCTGGCAGGACAGGTAGGCCGACTCGATCTGCGTAGCCAGCTCGAGTGCCTGTCGTAGCGTCGTAGGTGCTCTCATCTTCACCTGCTGGCGCACCTCCTGGTCTGTCAGAGCCCGAATGAAATAGTCACAGGCCAGGGTGTTCCAGAGCTGCTCGTTGCCTGTTGGGTAGGCCTTCCTGATAAGCGCGTCGACATCTGTGGCCAGCTCTGGCAAAGGCTCTTTCGGTCGCCGCAGACGGTCTTGCAGAGCCACCTTTGCTACCTCACCGGTCTTCTCGTCCCCAAAACGCAGGCTGAGTGCTCCGGCGAGGTGATGATAGGAGTGCCTGTGCTCCGGCAGCAGGGTCTGGAGAACACTGATGGCTTGTCCAGTGAGACTGGTCACAAGAAAACAGGCCTTATCTTCATCGTTCCAGCCATTGATCCTTGCCGCTGTCTCAAATTGGATCCGATAAGCCTCCCACGCAGTCTTGCCGTCATAAGATGTCGGGCGTTGGATGGGTCGGTTTTCCACACTCCGTGACGACGAAGGAACGCTGCTAGAAGGGCTGAAGGCTGGAGCATTCGGTGATAGGCTCGTTACCAGCTCTCTATTTCTGGTTGGTGGTGGTAATGGCTGCCCGGGCTGATTATCCATGCTGTCAGGCTGCAGAAAACTTCGCATCTGCGC